>JAVSCE010005025.1:0-201874 GCA_032199065.1 Smutsia gigantea | reverse complement strand
CCCTATCAAACTACCAACAGCTTTCTTCAATGAACTGGAACAAATAATTCTAAAATTCATATGGAACCATAAAAGACCCTGAATAGCCAAATCAATCCTGAGAAGGAGGAATAAAACAGGGGGAATTACACTCCCTGACTTCAAGCTCTACTACAAAGCCACAGTAATCAAGACAATTTGGTATTGGTACAAAAACAGACCCACAGACCAGTGGAACAGAATAGAAAATCCAAGCATTAACCCAAACATATACAGTCAATTAATATATGATAAAGGAGCCTTGGATATGCAATGGGGAGATGACAGCCTCTTCAGCAGCTGGTGTTGGAAAAACTGGACAGCTACATGTAAGAGAATGAAACTGGACTACTGTCTAGCCCCATACACAAAGGTAAACTCAAGGTGGATCAAAGACTGAATGTAAGTCATGAAACCATAAAACTCTTAGAAAAAAACATAGGCAAAAATCTCCTGGACATAAACATGAGCAACTTCTTCATGAACATATCTCCCCGGCAAGGGAAACAAAAGCAAAAATGAATAAGTGGGACTATATCAAGCTGCAAAGCTTCTGTACAGCAAAGGACACCATCAGTAGAACAAAAAGACATCCTACAGTATGGGAGAATATATTCATAAAAAACGTATCTGATAAAGGGTTGACATCCAAAATATATAAAGAACTCATGCACCTTAACAAACAGAAAGCAAATAACCCAATTAAGAAATGGGCAGAGGACATGAATAGACACTTCTCCAAAGAAGAAATTCAGATGGCCAACAGGCACATGAAAAGATGCTCCACATCGCTAATCATCAGAGAAATGCAGATTAAAACCACAATGAGATATCACCTCACACCAGTGAGGATGGCCAACATCCAAAACACAAACAACAACAAATGTTGGCGAGGATGTGGAGAAAAGGGAACCCTCCTACACTGCTGGTGGGACTGCAAATTAGTTCAACCATTGTGGAAAGCAGTATGGAGGTTCCTCAAAAAACTCAAAATAGAAATACCATTTGACCCAGGAATTCCACTCCTAGGAATTTACCCTAAGAATGCAGCAGCCCAATTTGAAAAGGACAGATGCACCCCTATGTTTATTGCAGCACTATTTACAATAGCCAAGAAATGGAAGCAACCTAAGTGTCCATCAGTAGATGAATGGATAAAGAAGATGTGGTACATATACACAATGGAATATTATTCAGCCATAAGAAGAAAACAAATCCTACCATTTGCAACAACATGGATGGAGCTAGAGGGTATTATGCTCAGTGAAATAAGCCAAGCCGAAAAATACAAGTATCAAATGATTTCACTCATATGTGGAGTATAAGAACAAAGAAAAAATACTGAAGGAACAAAACAGCAGCAGACTCACAGAACCCAAGAACGGACTAATAGTTACCAAAGGGAAAGGGACTGGGGAAAATGGGCGGGAAGGGAGGGATAAGAGGGAAAAAGGGGCATTACGATTAGCAGATGTAATGTTGGGGGGGCACAGGGAGGGCAGTACAACTCAGAGAAGACAAGTAGTGATTCTATAGCATCTCACTATGCTGATGGACAGTGACTGTAATGGGGTTGGTGGGGGGGACCTGATGAAGGGGTAGTTTAATAATCGTAATATTGTACATGTAATTGTAAATTAATGATAATAAAATAAATTATAAAAAAAAAAGAAAGTAACAAGCAAGAACATCAAAAAAAAAATCCCTCCATTGTATGTTTCATTTCTGATACTGTGTTCCGTAATGATTGAATCTCTGTCCTAAATTTATTCGAGTTCTTGAATGTATTTCTGTACTGCTATGAGAATGTTTATGATTTCTATTTTGAATTCTCTTTCAGGAAGTTTAATGAGTTCAGTTTCATTTGGTCCTTTTTCTGGGGTTTGTGAGATTTTGATTTGATCCAGGTTCCTTTGACATTTCATATTTCTATGTGGCGCCCTCTAGTGCCCAGAAGCGCTAGTCTCTGGAGGTGCTCAATCCCTGGGGTGAAGTTGGGGGTCACAGGGGAGCAGTGATGGTGCCTGTGAGGAGGAAGGAGCTGTTTCCTTCTTCCCAGGCTGCAGTGCCTGTCTCTAGTGTCAGAGCCAGTCAGCCGAGCACACAGGTGTAAGCCTCTGTGCTTTGCCTCTGTATCTATCATAGTCAGGGGCCTCCCTCTGGCTAAACTGAGGCCAATGCAGTGACTGCCGTTTTGCGAGCCAGGGCCAGGAGGCAGGCTCAGCAGTCTGCGTATCACAGTGGGGGTCCTCGGAGCTGGGTAGCCAGGGGTGTGGAGCACCTGAAGCTCCTCAAAGTTCCCAACCTGCTGGGCAGAGCATGCCCAGACAACCTTGTCCACCTATTCCTTCTTCCGCACAGCAAGCTCCATGCAAACCCTGCCCCTTCAGCAGCCCTCTCACTGCTAGGAAGCCTCTCAGGCAGCCTGCCTTCCCTTTGCCCCAGAGCAGCTGGATGTGGATCCCTGTTCTCTACAAATGGCTGGAATCTCAGTCACTCAAGTACTGAGCCTGTCTTAGCTTCCAAGCTCACTAATCTCCACAGCACCACGCAATATAGGTTTGTGCTCCAAAACAGATCTTCAGGGCTGGGTTTTTAGCAGTCCGAGGCTTCCAACTCCTCCCGCTCCATTTCTCTTCCTCCTGCTGGTGAGCTGGGGTGAGGGAAGGGCTTGGGTCCCACCAAATCAAAGTTTTGGTAGGTTACCCTGTTTCGTGAGGTCTGTCTGTTCTCCAGGTGTATGCAGTCTGGTGCAGCCTTCTTTCTTGATGCTTTTTTAGGATTAATTGTATTAACTATATTTTCGTACTGTATGTGGTTTTGGGAGGAGTTCTCTGTCTCACCTCTTACACTGCCGTCTTGAATCTATCTCAAAATTTTTTCTTTATATACTAAGAATATTAGCCCTTTTATATAATACATTTTGCAAGTATTTTCCCAAATTATCTCTATTGTTATTGTCATAGAAGAATTTTTATTTTTTACATACTCCAACCTAGCAATAGTTTTCTGACTTCCTGTCTTTGATGTGATACTTAACAATGCTTTACACAAATCAAGACTATAAAACTATTCACCTACACTTCCTTGTTTTTTTTCCATTTTTCATAATAAACATTTAATGCCTTTGAAATTCAATTTTTAAGAACATTTTAAACCAAATGGCAAGCGGGTTGTCCCAACAAATTTACCATCTACCCTTTCTTCCATTGTATTAAAATTCCACTTTTGTCATATACTGAAATATTATACTCATGTGCATCTACTTCTGGAACTTCTAGTCCATTGTGTCAATCCATATATCCCTATACCTGTCCTACACTATTTCAGTTACTATAGCATTCTATTGTATTTTAATACTCAGAAAGCATGTCTTCTCTATTCATTTTTTTCCTCCTTTTTAAAGTATTTTTCTCATACTTTTCTTCAACCCGGTTAACTTTAGAACATTTGCACTTTCAAAAAAATATCCAGTGCTATCTTAAAAAGAAAAAAAAAACTGCACTATGTGGAAATCAGAGTAAATTATTTGAGAGAATGGAGAAAAATTTTGACATAGTAGAAAAAGCCGAAACCTTCATTTGAGGGTTGACTTTCAAAACAGCTATATATCTAGCCAAGCTTTTTAGCCTCTCTGAACTACCTATCTTCATCTGCAAAATGGAGCTAATGAAACATCATTGCAGTGACATCTGACATGGTCTTTAGACACCTATCTCTGGAACTGTATTCCTAAATTTGGAGAATTCTTCACCTAAAAATTCTGTGAGACACTGACCTTCTATAGAAAGCTAACAGTGCCAGGTGCTTTCTCCTCCACCTTTTGAAGATAAAGCTCAGTCAAGAGACCTAAATTCTATGCATCACAGGCACATACCCTGGTTTTAAAACAGTAGATGGTAAAACAAGGGAAAGGGTCCTTGAGGAAGAATCTCTGGCCTTGATGGCAACTCTAGCAGTTGCTGCAGTACTGGCAGCAAAAGTGTCTCTGATACAAACCCAGGGGATGGAGCTTTGGTATCCTTCCAGAACTGGTTTTCCAGGTGTCCCCAGGATTCCAGAAGCCTTCCTATAGCCTTTCCTGCTTAAGCCAGCCAAAGTTGATTGCTGTTCATTGCAACTAAAAATCCTTCTTTACATTATCCAACCTGGGCTGTTTGAGCAATGAGATGGAAGAAAGCATGCATTCTTGACATTCTCAGAGCATCCCCTTTCAATTGACCTCCCTTCTACACCCCGATCTACCCACCAAAATGTTGACTTATAACTTGACTGCATCAAGCTCCCTTCTCCTCTAGTTTCTGATCAAGTTCAGCCAGCAGAAAGGCCCAACATCAGACGTGATGGCAGAAGATCTGGGGAAAAGAACTTACTCCCCTCACTTATTCTCTAAAGGTTTCCTGTGCACTGACTATATTCCTCCACTGAGTTAGAACTCCTGACTGTCACTGCTGTTTCATTCTGAACTCCATGAAGACATTATAATTCTTACTAGCCCTAGGTAATTCACAATCTCCAATGGTTTTTCTACACAATGCCCACACGTTTTTAATTGTCCTGTTACTATATCCTTCCCAAATTCCCTACTTTTAGCTTTTTTTCTGCTTCTTGCCTGGGCCCCAATATGCAAGCAAAAGCTCCTACTACAGTGCCTCGTTTTTAAGAGGGCTCCAGAAAATTTTCACGAGTGAAAATACCAAATGTATTTCTTTTATTTTTTATTCCATTAAGGTGGTAATGCAACGACAGTGAAAATGAGATGAGTTAATTTTATGGACATCTGCAGCCCTCTGGAGTTTTCAGAAAAGGCTAGTGGGAGTCTTCTGCCTCCTAAGACTCAGAGAAAAAAATCTTTAAGTATGTCCCTAACATAGAAATGTGCAGTTTATCATGCTCAGTAGATACTTGCACCAAAGTTTCTCAAAACTTTTTTCATGCCCATTTTGGCCCTTTGTAAGTGTCAGAATACATACACATACATACAAATGCCACTATGACCACCTTCACTCAGTGCCACCTCTTTCCTGCTGTCAGATGTAATGGGTATCACCACCTCTTTCCTGCTCTCAAATGTAATGGGTAACTCGTCTACTAATCCAGAACATTCCCCCACCCTTCTGCTCACTAGTGTCAGGTCTGATTTTGAATGGATCACAGTACTCTATCAAACTGTGTGCAAATTTTTGCAGACTCTTTGGAGCAGCAAAAACTTCCTTTAAACCATTCTCTCCATATCCACATAATAAATGATAGCAAATGCTATTTCACTGGCCAGTTTTTTTTCTATCAATATATGAGTGTGAAGTGCAATTATCTACTGAAATAAAATTGGTAATGAATGCTAATTACTTCATTCTATGGGTTTTGGAGTAATGTATTCCAAGGTTTTCCTCATTACTTTAGAGAAATTGAAAGGTGGCTCTATAGCGATCTACAGAAACTATGAAAAGTACTTAAAGAGTCAGACATTAGCTGGAGCTCTGTATAATTGGATCCCTTGCATATAAGTTTTCTTGAAGCAGAGCCCTGAATGCATAAAGAAAAGAGAATGCAGAGGGAAGTGCGGCTTCAATCTGCTTTGCTGTCATTTGGATCTTTCAAGTTCTGAATTCTTTTGGCACCTCTAATATAACAGAAGAGGTTTTCCTTCAGTGACTATAAAATTTCATTTGGAATGTTTTTCTCACACACTTATGTGAATGTTGCCAATGGCTACTTTCCTTAAAATTAATTCTCACACTCAATAATGATCTACAGAAGTTTATGGAAATGCTTATAGTAAATACTAGGAACTGTAAAATAGATATCTTTGCCTCAGAAGAGAAGTGGAATCTCTGTGTACTCAAATGCTCAAGAATCAAACACAGTTTCATTAGATCCTAAAATATATATTGAAAAATGAAAAACATCACACCTTATAATTTATTATACTCTGTATTTTTATCAGCAGTTTCTATCTATTGTCACAACAAAAGCAAAATGAAATCACCTATAAGGACAGAAAATTCCTGACATAAAAAAGATGCTGGTTGTTGGGAATACAGAGAAAACAGAAAAATTTTTTTTCTATCAGACAGGCTCTTCACCTGAAGTAAAGCTAGATTCTGGTTTCTGCCACTAACTGACCTCAAAAAAATTCACATGACTTCTTTTGATCTCCGTCATCTGGAAAGTAAGTTAGCCTCAATTATCCCAAGGAGCCCTCCCAAGCACCAATTTTTTTAAGAATAATTTCCCTCAGGTATCCAGTAAATTTCACCAGTGGAGACTTAAACTAGATCAAATCTAACCCCTCCCAATCTTTAGCAGAATTTTTCTTTTTAGAACTCACTTTATTTGAAGGTTTACTTCAGTGTTTCAAATAATAATAATAACCCTCTTTAAATTTGAAAGTCCTAGACAGAAATCAAAGTTGGCACCAGGTAATGTACGTTTTGCTTTTGGACCAAAAGTATCTATCACAGGGAAGAAGACACTTAATAGATAGAAGCACCATGGAGATGTGCAGTGTCCAGCAGGGATGATCTGGAAAAGAATGTCCACATTTTCTTAAATCTCATTCTAATCCTAAAATGCTGAACTCGGGTCTTGCCATCTCTCTTTGGTGCTGCAAAGTTCACACATATCCTCATAGAAGGAAGGGCTGATGAGGAAGGCACAAAGCCAGTACCCTGGCCAGAGTCTCACCTCCCATTATGGGACTGTGGAATGCCCCAGGCTGTGGATAGAGACTGTGGAGAATGTAATGTGTGCCCTGTCTGCAGCCCGGCACCCCAGCACTACTAGTCACTTGCTCAGGTCCTCAAAATCGCCCAGCAATGGATAGCATGATGTGGAGCCATACTCTGTTCTATTCTAGTCCATTTATTTCTGATGAGCTCAGGGGCAAGTGGACTGAATACATGAAGGTCAGCCAGCACAGTGGCAGGGTGCGAAAGATGAGAGAGCTGAACTTGCAGCTCCCAGCACTAGTTAATGGAAATAATAGAACCAGAAAAGATTCGTAACATTTTGCAATGAGTGATCTCCCACTACAAACTAATACATACACGTTTCCATTTCTTTCCTTTTTGACTACTACTATTGATAGAATACCTTGAATGCATCCATCAGTCTGTTAGTCTGCTTTTTTTTAGAACCAAAACATGCACAGGAGGTTAATTTGTGCGCTCTCCCTGTCTCTCTTTCAGTCTTTCTCTCCTTTCTCTCCTGGAAAACAGAAAACAGCACCAGGCAGAGCAGCAGCGGAAAGGCAAGAAAAAGCTGTTCCAGAATAAATTGGTTGTGCTGAAACATTTGTAATTAAGCATGATAACCAATTACAGAAATACCTGGGGTAGTTCAGTGATTCACTCTCTCACATCAGAGGTCTCCTAATCAATTTGAAATAACCAGACGCTGCTATAGAAAATAACCAAGATCACAGCGTTTGCTAATGAGTCTCAAAAATGGATTTCACTGCATGAAAATGTTCATTGTCAGAAGACTGTTTTCAGAATCTTGTGGGTCATTTCCATTTGCATTTGATTGGAGAAAAGTCCTTTGTTCTTTTCTCCCTTCTCACATCCTTTACAACACTACTGATTTTTTTTCCTGGTGACTTAATATTTTGTATCAGTGTGTTGTACTAAGTTCTAAAAATACCCCCAAATAAATCCTTTTGTGCTGAAGTGGCTGGTATCCACTTAAATTATTACTTAATTTCACTGTGTTGAATGGGTTTCCTTGAATTTAAATTTGCAAATGACATGAAGAGAAATTGTTTGACGAAAGTTGCACTTGTGAAACTCTGAAAGCAACATAGTGTATTACGTACAATAGCTTTTCAACAATTCTCAAATGCAGAGATTTGAACTGTAGTAGGCAAGCATAAATACATGGCTAGACCTTTAAAACTATGTGATAGCATATCTCAAGCCTGATGAGTATCTACCTTTTCCCAGAAAAGAAACAGGGGGAGAAGAAGCTTATGCTTGAGAGGGAAGAGATCATGACACTTTTGATTTCTTAAAAATAACATTACCTAAGAGAAATACAGCTTTGCACAGGTCATTACCAGATCGTGAGTGATCCTTTCATATAACTCTTAATCAGTTTATGGCTTAAATATTTTTCCCAGATCACATGACAAAGGACTTGTGATTTGTCTCTCTTGTATCTGTGTCCTATCCTATTCTGCTCTCATACTCTCTGTTACCCCTACTTTTCTCTCTCTCTACTCCCTGTCCACTTATTTTTTTTATTAAGGTATTATTGATATACACTCTTATGAAGTTTTCACATGAAAAAACAATGTGGTTACTACATTTACCCATATTATCAAGTCCCCTCTCATACCCCAATGCAGTCACTGTCCATCAGTGTAGTAAGATGCCACAGATTCACTGTTTGCCTTCTCTGTGCTATACTGTTTTCCCCGTGATTCCCCACGACTCCCTTCTCCCATCCTCCCCACCCACCCTCCTACCTCCCTCCCCTTTGGTAACCACTAGTTCCTTCTTGGAGTCTGAGTCTGCTACTATTTTGTTCCTTCAGTTTTGCTTCGTTGTTATACTCCGCAAATGCCACTCATCTCTTTTTCTGCTCTTAGCTGTTCTAGCTCAGTGTATTTGCAAAGTTTGCATGACTGAATTTGCTTTCTCTCTTCATGTCTCCCTCAGGACCATAAGAAATAGAAGACATGTGTCCCAAGATGTGCACAGCCTGGTCATTTCACAGTGCTCCTAACCATGTCATTTTCCTGTCAGCCCTTTTAACAGAACAAATCACCATGCTCACAAATAAATGTTCTACTCAGAGAGGTACACAGTTTGTGTTAGATAATTCATTGTCCAAATTGTTGTTTAAATCTAAAATACAAGAAATTTTTATCCCTAACTATTATCACAGCTCTTGCTTATCTTTTTTAACTTGACAAAGTAATAAAATTTTCCCAGGTTAGATAGGAAACTATTCTTCAGACCATTACAAGAAAAATTATCTAATTTTGTTCTTGGTAATAAATACTAGAGTCCCATGTCTTTCTAAAAGCCTTTTATAAAATTCTTGGACCCAATCCTTAAAATAGCTTTGGTTTCTATACTTAATGGTTTCTTCCTTTGCTTTCTAATGATTTCCCTTCTCCCTTACTACCTGTATAATACACACACACACACACACACACCAAAGGAAACTAACAGAATATTAACAAATATAAAAATATGTACCTTTCCTGAAATGTTATTTTTTAAGCTCTTCTGAAGGCTGCTTTCTTTGTATCTTTGAGGTATCAGCTCCAATGTCTCCTCCACAGACACCTTGCCCGACCACCTAGGATAAAGCTAATTTCCCTCCACCTGCCAGCATCATTTTCCATCACATAGATCTGTTTTTATATTCTTAATTGTGCTTATCAGTATCTAAAATCATCCTACTATTTATTCATGTATAGTGTATTTATACAGATGTGTGTATATGTGTGTGTGTATATATATATATACACATATCTGTGTATCTATGAGGGAATATATATTTGTGTGTGTGTAGCATTCCCAAAAAGTAGTCCTCCAGTTTGTGGGGAATTGCTTCAGAGACAGAAAGCTTAAGGTCAGTCAGACCCTATGCCTTTGAACCAGCTGGGCCACACCAGAGTCCCACAGCCATGACAACTTGCTTTGCTTTCGTTTTCCACCTTGAATCCTTAATCTCTTGTTGCCTGACACTCTACCATATAAACTTCTCTAGAAAACTGCAGCTCTTTATGATCTCCAAGTGTCCTGTGGACCTGCTACGGGGTACTGCTTCTCTGATGCTGAAATCAGGTCTCTTATTCTACTGTGATCTCTACTGACCCTTACTAGATGCCACAGGAGAATCCTCTGTCCAGTAGTTCCCAATCTCTGTGCTCTTCCCCTAGCTGCATGTATTTATGCAGCATGAACCTTTGCTGCATATATACTAGGTTATGCAGCTTTTTTTTTAAGAGGTTTTAGGTCTACAGAAAGTAGAGTTCCCATAAGGCCACCTCACCCCCCAATTCCCATACACAGTTTCCCCTATTATTAATATCTTGTATCAATGTAGTACATTTGTAACAATCAATGAACTTACATTGACACATACTACCACCCAAAGTCCATAGTTTCTACTAGGGTTCACTCTTGGTGTTCTACATTCTACGGGTTTTGACAAATATATGACATGTATCCACTGTTACAATATCATGCAGAATAATAAGTGAAAACCACTGCTCTGAAAATCCTCATGCTCCATCTATTAATCTCTCCCTCCCTCCCTCCCTCCTCTTGAATGCTGCCAACCACCAATTTTTTTAGTGTCTCCATAATTTTCTTTTCCAGAAAGCCATACAGCTGGAATCATATAGTATGTAGCCCTTTCAGACTGATTTATTTCACTTAACAGTATGCATTTAAGGTTTTCCATGTTTTTTTCATGGCTTGATAACTCATTTCTTTTTATCACTGAATAATATTCCATTGACTGGATATACTAGAGTTTGTTTATTCATTCATCTTCAGAAGTGCACCTTAGTTGCTTCTGAGTTTTGGCAATTATGAATAGAGCTGCTATAAGCATTTGAGTGCCTGTTTTTGTATGGATGTAAGTTTTCAACTCATTTGGATAAATACGAAGGGATATAATCACTGGGTGGTATGATAAGAGTTGTATGGTTTTGTAACAAGCTGCCAAACCATCTTCCAAAGTGACTACATTTTTACATTCCTGACAGCAGTGAATAAGAGGTCGTATTGCTCTACATCCTCATCATTATTTGGTGCTTTCAGTGTTTTGGATTTTAGCCTTTCTAATAGATGTGTAGTGGTATCTGATTGTTTTCATGCAGCTTTTTTCTTATTGGATTTTTCCCTCTTAGAAAGAAATGGGACAATTCAGTGTTTTCCTGGGCAATCCATGACTTACTTAAAAGTTAGCTATTAAAAAGTTTTTCCCTTAGGGTTAGCCAAAGTTGTTTTCCCTGTAACTTCTAGGTACTACTGCTAGTCAAACCTTTGAGAATATGCAATTCCACATAAATCTCTTTTCCTCATGATGGTACTTGCACTAGTTTAAAAAAAAACAGTGTATTTCCTATGAGTTTTCTCTTATCATAGAAAAAATACTTATCCCACAGTATAGATTTAAAACCCTTGACACCCTTTAACTACATTCCAATTTGTCTATATCACTCTGAAAAAATGAAACACGGAACTGTCAGAAGACTTCAGATGAAGTCTGACTGATGTCAATGGGGCAACCTTTACCTCCTTCCTTTTATTCTCCAAATAAGTCTATAACTCCATTGAGCTATGTAACTGCCCATCACTGATGGTCCTTTCTGAAAATTTTCTACATTCCTGCACACAATTGTTCAGCATAAGGGTTTCTGCTTTTTGTTCTTTTAAGGTAGAATTTTACCTTTATCCCTATTAAATTTCATCCTACCAAAGGAAGCTTGCCAAAATATTTTCAGATGCTGATTCTGTCATCTAATCTGCTACCCATCTCAGCCTTGGGTTATTTGCAAGTCTCTTAAGTACACATTCTATGTATTCATACACATTACTGATACATGAATTTAACAAGACATGGCTAAAAACAGCTCAGCAGCCCAGCGTTAGAACTACCTTCAGGCTGACATCTCCTACTTAATCAGCATCCATTGAGTAATAGCAAAAAGCACCATTCTAGGTACTGCAAGGGATGCAAAGTGGTCCAACTTACCCCTTCCTCATGGGAAGGTTTTTAAGGATCTTCAGCAGAGAAAAGGCATAACAGAAGAAGCATTTCTGAACAATAAGCCTAACTGTGGAGTCCACAAAAACTGAAATACCAGAAATGGTAACTTAGAACACCATTATAGGATTATAATCTTTATTTTAAAAAAGAAATTATTGTTCATGAACAAGATCATTATATTATCTTCCATATTCCTATTAAAATTAAGCAAGCCTATTAAGTTTTCAGATGAGACAAGGATTTACTTCAATTCAATTCAACAAGTAATGAGTAATGTGTTTCTTCTGTATCAAATAATGGGATAGATAATGGGTAAGCCAAGGTACAAATGTAACTTTCTTCTTTCCCCATGAAGTCACTGAAAAGCGAAGACACATTCTCAAAATACACACAATCAATCCTAACATGTGTGATATGTTATTCTAATAATATATCAGCAGTCAGGAAATACTTTCCAGAAAAAAAGATGGAACTGATTTTCTATTCAATTAGATGCTGGAAGAGTAAAATTTGCTTAATAAAATTAAGATTTTTCACAAGAGGGGGTATTGTAAGTTAGCATATTTCAATAGCTCTATAACATCTATGGTGTTACCTCAAATTCCAGACAGTAAAAACCTCAAGCAGACATGCTGATCAAATTGTTCCCCTGGTCAGTGTAAGGATTTCTTGCCCCTAAAGTTGACCAATGCTTGAAAACTTTAGGAAAGAGACTGAAGCAGTTACAACAAAATAAAACAGTGAATTTCTAATATTTGGGGAAGAATTAAAGACAAAAATAATAGATGTTTGGTTAAAAATAGGAACTTAAATGGAAATGAATGAGGAATCCCCTTTTACTCTGTAATGTGTCTTTCTCCAAGTCTTCTTTTAACGCCTTGCCCTAGGCTAATTTGTCTGGAGCAAAGTTCACTTAGGATATGCACAAAAGAACAAAGGGTGTGATCACCAAGCAGGAAGCTTCTGAATACATTCCCTTTGTCCATAAAGTCCAAAGGCTCTGGAATGTCTGTCAAGGCAAATTTAACTTTCACTTCCTGGGGAGTGCATTCAGACGAAATAAGAAAAACAAGGGAAGGTGAGCCTTGCAGGCCAGCAGTAAAGCAGTAGCTCAGACTTGAAAGCTAGCAACTAAAGCATGCCATTGAGTCACCAAGGACCCAGAGACAAGGTTGTTATTACCCTTGCTATTCAGACCATTCATTGCTTAGCCAGAGCCCCGCCTCTGCTCTTGCTGCCTTCATCAAACTGACTGGCTGAATTTCTCCAAATAGAAGTGTGTCAGCACTTAAATCAGAGTACTGGAGTCCTTTTCCCACTGTTGCACAAACTCACCAGAAGATACATGAACAAAACTTGGGGAAACCTGTTCTCATTTGAAACAGTTCTTTTAAAACATTTGACTCTTTCTTTAGTTTCATGAAGATGTCATTCATCATAGGCAGGCACTTTAAAATTGAAGCTGATTTTTTTTACTTTAATGAACTAATTTGCTAAGCATCATTAAGACCAAAAAATAATATAATCTAATCAAATAATTCTATATATTGCTGTTAAATGTCAAAATATTACTAAATAGTTCAATGCAAAAGGGGAAAAATATGAGAAACATATTAATCTACTTCCATTGAATTTTTCCTGAAGTGATACACAATTATAGATTTTTTTAGGAAATATGTAATATATATCTCTAAACCAATTGTTTCCTCTACACATAATGAATTAATCACTTCTTTTTAATCAGATTCTGTGTATTTTACACAATTCACAGTTAATTTGAAGACTACTATTCTCGTGCATTGAGTTCTAGTTAAGAAACATTTTTTGAGAGCCTTCTACAGTGCCAGGTCCCTTCCTAGGCCCTAGGAATACATAGCAAAGGTCAAAATTCCTTGCCTTAAAAAACTCACTGCTTTGTAGGAAAATCACATATGTAAAGAGATTGCAACTACTCAATAAGATATGAAAATACAAGTAATACTGGAGTTACACAAAACAAGGAATAATTACCTCTGGATAAGATCTGAACAAAAGGGTAGTGGGATTTATATAGACCTAATTTTGAAAATTCAAAACTCGGCCTTGACATTCCCGGACATGATGCATCACCATTCTCTCTGACAGTAACCCCAGGCCGATCTGGTTCAGCCCAACTAAAAGGGATGCTGAGGGATTCAAATTTGATTCTGGATTCAGCTACCCAGACTCCTTTGTTAGACTGACATGGTCTTAGATCATAAGTATAATGACCACTGCGGTCCGGTGACGTTAGACCATAATGATAATGACCCCATAAGCACCCTACAATAGTTCAGTGGGCTCAGACAGGGACATTTGAGGTCTCTGTAAGTTTTATAAAGATGTCTGTCCTTTTTTTACATCTCACATTTCTGGATGATAGGTCTGACAGCAAGTAGGAAATGAATGGAAAAAGGTAAAGTTACCTTAAGAAAACATAGTTTTGTGACAGTAGAGAGAGAGCAACAACCCAGACTCCTGGAAAAGGAGCATCTTTTACCCTGGAAGAATCAGGGTAGAGGAGATCCACACCTGAAAACTCCCTCATGAAGGGAAATGCAACAGTGCAGCTCTCCCAAACTGTTACAAGCACCTTAAGTTTAGCTGACTGGCAGGGGCTTCCCTCCCCTGCTAGATAATTCTGACTATAGTTTGTTCACCATTCCCCTTACCAAGAAGTCCATCAGAAACAGCAGGATGGCCCCAGCTCCTAAACCTCCCATGCAAAATACCTGTTAATATCTCCTGATAGCTTCCCTTCCCCTTCCCTAGTAATTCCCTGGGGCAGAAAAATGTCACCTGGCTAGAGGTATAGACAAACAGGAAAGATTGAACTGATTGTTTCTCAGCCACTCATTCTAAAATCAGGAACTACACTCAATTATTCAGACTGAACTGGGAACCCTAAAGCTAAGCAGCCAGCCAGAAGACCACACTGGAGATACTGCCAACCTGTCTCATGACTGTCTCACAAGTGGAAACAGCACTTTCTTTCCAAAGGCACTACATGCGCTCTCAGTACATGTGCTTTCGCACAGTACATACTACTTATGGGAAAGCCAAACATTATTTGCCTCCCTCCCCAAAACACCTTGCCTTGCACCTTAGGGGTAAGCATAATAGATCTGCAAATGTTAGGAAAACACTAACCGTAGATTATGTAGCCAAAGATTATGAAGATCTTTCCAAACTGATTGAGGGTCTTGGTTATTCAGGGAGTTTCCGACTTGTCATTTATGTGCACCTTGTGGACAGTTATCCCAAACATGGAAAACATCCAG
The DNA here is from genome assembly GCA_032199065.1 of Smutsia gigantea. Taxonomy (NCBI): domain Eukaryota; kingdom Metazoa; phylum Chordata; class Mammalia; order Pholidota; family Manidae; genus Smutsia; species Smutsia gigantea. Next base: position 186,821 of record JAVSCE010005025.1, on the reverse strand, counting down.
TTAGAAAAATTTGTCCTTGACATAGTGATCAATGACTCTACTTCAACCCTGAAATGAATTCAGGGCAGCTTCAGCTTACTGGACAGGGTTGTTACAAATGACAGACTGGCCCTAGACATCCTCCTTGTGACTCCTGCAGATTCTATGCGATCATTAATTCATCCTGCTATATATGGATTAATGCTTTGGGCCAAATGTAGTCAATATAGACACATAAGGAGAAAGCGACCTGGCTTCTAAGATAGACCCTGATGGTTTATGGGATGTGTTCACCCAGAGTAGCCTTAATCTTGTGAGTTGAAAGTTTCTATTTCAAACTTTAATTTTGAAGAGATAATTTTTGAATTAATAGACTTTTATTTTTTGAGCATTTTAGGTTTACAGAAATATTGAACAGAACAGAGAGTTCCCATACGCCTGCTCTCTGCGTGCCCCAACCACCACCACAAACACACACACACACAGTTTCCCCTATTAACATCTTGCATTATCCTGGTACATTTCTCACAAATGATGAACCCATACTGACATATCATTATTACCCAAAATCCGTAGTTTACATTAGGGGTCACTCTCTGTGTTGCACATCCTATGGGTTTTGCCAAACACATAATGTCATGTGTCCACCATTACAGTGTCACACAGAATAGTTTCAGTGCCCTGAAAACTCCTGTGCCCTATCTATTCATACCTCCCCTCTACTTCACCCCCGTCCTTGTCCCAGTCCCTGGAAACCACTGATCTTTTTTCTGTCTCTATAGTTATACCTTTCTTAGAATGTTAAATAGCTGCAATGTGGCTTTTATCATTTAGGAATAAGCATTTAAATTTCCTCCATGTCTTTTCATGGCTTGATAGCTCATTTCTTTTTATCACTGAATAATATTTCATTGTATGGATATACCACTGTTTATCATTCATCTATTGAAGGACATCTTGGCTGCTTACAAATTTTTGCCATTATGAGTAAAACTATAGAAGACAGAACTTTTTAAAATCTATCTCTACTGCTACTTTTATAAGAATCCTAATTTTCTAGAAAAGCCAACTTAATAGAAAGCCCTCTGGAGTTACACTTTTGCTCTTGTGTTTTAAACCATGGCAAAGAAAAAATAGAAACCTTTAACAGTGACCTTACTTTTACAGAATACAAAAATTTATTTCAATTTTGAACTGATACTGAGGAACTTGAGTATCTTAAATTCAATTTATTCCTATCTAAATTTTATTAGATTGCCTAAGCAATTCATATTTCCTTTCTTCTCAGAAAGTTTATAATGATGTCCCATAAACTGAAAAGAAATTTGTCTCATATGTGCATGTGTTCATATGTCATATTAGAAGTGCAATGGTTCTGTTTGCAAAGGAGAAAGGTATTTTTCTCTGAAAGACTGCCTATTTGTAAAAAAATAAAATAAAATAAAACATACACCTGAATTCTCACATTCAAATCGCCACTTTCCTACAAATTAACTACGTTAATATCTAGGACTGAAATTCAAGCTAACAATTCTACATATTTAGAATTTCATTTATACCATATTGACAGCCTTGAGTTCTTGTTTAGTCAGGAAGTTCAAGCTATGGCCTTATTATCCCTTATTGATAACATTATTTTATCTTATAAGTCTTATATTGATTTTTTTAACCCAGTGTCAGCTACACTGAAAATACAAATTCCAAATTAAACTGGCAGATCATTTCCTGCCCAATAAACATGCAAACCAGACAAGGGAGACCTGATTCCTGAGCACACACAGCAATGTGGATGGTATATGCCTTTGCTCATTGTCTAACCACACCACGTACACAGCAACTTCTTTGTTCATGGCTGTGTCCCTCTGAATATCCAAGTCATTTAAGCTCTCTTAGCACTGTGCAAACCCCAGTAAGTAGGCACAGGGCTGCCCCTTTGTATTAATGGCTGTTTACCCTCAGTCCTTCCATAATGAGAGATTTAGCTATGCCTCCATTTGTCACCAGGCTACTCTGCATGAACATTCTCTTAGCCCAGATCTAAATGCTTCCACAAACTTTATTATATCACATTGCTTTTCACTTAAAATAATGTCTGCATCATTTTATTGCTAAACCACAATTAATTATTTTTATCCCAAGTCTACTCAGTAGTATCACTTTAATATTATTCCAACAATTTTGTGCCTTTTTCCCCCTCTTGATTTCTAGCCAAAAAAAACTGTCCTACTTCCAAAGCTGACACCAAGGACCTTCCTGCCTAGAATCTGAATTACCACTACTAAATCTCATGGACTTATTCCCAAAGTCCTTTTTTAAATGGCTGATTTTTACTCTCATGTATAAAATTCTTATGCAATTATCCACTTAAGGGTCAATGTCTTTTGAAAGCTGCCTTGGTTTTGACTTCACATCTGTTAGTTTTTGTCTTTGTCTCCTTCCTCTCTCTCTCTTTCTTTTAAAAGAAAGATTGAGAATGTTAGTGATGCAAGCAAGGGTCATTGTTCCTTGCTAACTTCTTGCTCAATGTGTGAGCTCTTCCAAGGCCTGTCCTGCACCAGGTGAGAACTACTCTTCACCATCCTCTACCCCATTCAGGTAGTAAGGGGGTGGTAACAGAAGGTAGAAGATCAGAGGTAAATGTTTTATTTTACTCTTTGAAAGTCGAGAGGTGCTACACAATTAAAATATTAAAGAATCTTGAACAGCAGATTGGCGAGTTGAGCATAGCATTCCAGGGAAATTGATCTCCATGATTTCTTCTCTCTGAGTCTTATGACAAGCTTAGTATTGGACAAATGCCATAATCACTCTCCATCACTGATTGCTTAAGTAAGATTTTACTCATGATTTTCCTATATAAGAACAAAAATGTTTTTTAGAAGAAATGATAACTGAAAAGCTGTGATATAAACAAAAGAAAAGTTCACATATAATCTGACAATAAAAAATCTCCCACATGGGAGGTATCACCTTGACACCATAACCATAAATTAGGATACTGGTCATGATAAAAAAAAAAAGGTATTTAAATAAAAATATATAAATGTCTGCTTTGATGTATGCTTCATAAAAGCAAAGAACAAACCTCCTTCAAAAGCCAATAATGAGAAAATGTTATACGAAAGACAGAAAAAGAAGTATGAATAATAAAGAGAAGTAATTTTTAAAAGCAATTTGGTACTTTAGAAACTAATTCCTCACTCTAAGAAATCAGAAGACATATTTCCATGCTGTGTTATAAAAACATGACTAGGAAGAACAAGCTTTGCACTTTAGGAATTAGAAATTTTACCACACTTTTCTATTTGAAGTGGCTACAGAGTCTCTCCTTGATTCAAATGCCAATTTGACAACATAAACTACTAAAACTATGCACAGAAGGAGGTGCAAAAAAAAAGGAAGATGATGCTCCCATTTAAAAAATCTTCATACTATTAAAATACTAAATTGAAAATCCAAACATTTTAAAAATAATTTTTCCAACTGACAACCATTCCACAAAGTTGGCATTTATTGAGAGTTATTTTATGGTAGGTACTATATGTTACACCAAAGGCGAATAACTCTAAAATTAAGCATCGGTGACAGGAAAGCAAACATTCTCCCAGTCAGCATTGAATGATCACTTTCCTTCTGCCTTTATCTCCGTGTGGCACACCTCAAACCACACTGGTGTGTGCATACTCACAAAGGCCCCCTCAGCCAGGTCTGAATGGCCCCTTTGGTGGGCATGCTGTGATCGTCCCGGCTTTGGCCCTACTGGACGGGGCTTCCCCAATCACACTTGCCCTTTCAGCTTTTAGTTAGTTTCAACAACTGGGTACATATACTTCTCAATATTTTCCTCTGATTATACAGGAATAAACACACTCACACACATAAAAACTATCATCATATTACACATTTTTTCACCCAACCATAAAGCACAAATTATTTTTCATGTTAGTACATATAATTCTACTCCATTCTTTTTAATGGTTACATAGAATCCACTGTAAAGATATAATTTATAATGTAATTCATTTTACCATTTTCTTATTCATGGATATTTATGTTTGTCATGGGCACAAATATGGTTTTCAACCCAGAGCTATAGGCAGATTCCTCAGAATAATTCTAGGTTATGGGAAATACGCATTTGAATTTTCAGCAGCTACTACCAAAGTACTCTCCAAAGGTTTTACAAATTCCCTTTAACACAGTACTGTATAAAAAACTAGTTTTCATGCCACAGCATAGCCCAGCATAGCACAGCACAGAATGTTTTTAATTTTCTTTATACTGCCCAAATCTAATAGCCAAAATTTTAATTTTCATTCCTTTAATTAGTACTTTTTGCATGTTTATCAGTCTTTTCCAGCTCTTCATCTCTGAACTGCGTGTTCATATTCTTTCACCATTTTTCTATTAAGTGGCTAATTTTTTTTCTCACTGTATTGGAAGACTTTTTTTCCACTGTATTTATTACATACACCTGGTATATATGGTACAAGTACTTTTGCACAAGCTGTTTCTATTGTAACTTTAGATTTGCTGTCCCTTGTTAGAATCTTAATGTATTCAAATCTGCCCATGGTGCTTTCCTTGTGGGTTCTAGCTTCTAAATCTTAAGAATGTCACTCCAAATTTATAAACATTTTCTTTGATTTGTTTTATAATTTTTATATTTAGATTTCTGGCCCATCTGTAGCTTATCTTTTGTGTATGATGTGAGGGAGGAACACAATTTTGTGTCTTTTGAATACTCCAATGTTCAAAAATTGCACAGATTTGAAATACCATGCTTACTAAACACCAAGCTCCCATATGTGGGGATGTGTTTATGTAGCTGTAGTTCACATGTTGGGTTTCATTGATCTGCTTGTCTATTTAAGTTCTAGTCTCATATGGTTTTATTGTAATAACTCTTTTGTCCCAATATTATTGTGAATACCTCTTTATTATTAATTATCTTGCAATTTTTCCCTATGGACTTTAATATCAATCTTCTGGATGCTGATTGTGATTGAATTCTATTTTTATGTTCATTTAAATAAAGACTGACATTTTCACATCATTAATTCTTCCCATCCAGGGAAAATTCTTCTGGACTTCATTTTAGGCAAGACAAAAATGTTAAAAAATATTCTAATGGATCATGAAGGATGAGCATTGATGATAGTAAATTTTAAACCAACTCTCTTAACACAATAGGATATAATTATAAAGAAACTATGAAGCTAATTCCAGGAATCATTAAAATATGGACTTTGCTCTAAATGAGCAGAAAAGTTTGTCATTATAGACTACTTTTCTTTTCTAACACTACTTTTGCTTTTGTCCCCCTAGCGGGTGAATGTGTTGGACTAAATTTGGCATGTATAAAGATTTTGTCACAGGGATAATCAAGAGAATTGAAGACATGTCATTTAAGATAGGCTCAGTTTAACTCTGGCTGCAACAATGAATGGTTTCCTCCTCTCTGCCTAGCCGATGGGATGACCAGGTGCAATGAGCTCAATAAATGAGCGATGGTGTGAAAAGACAGAGCATTTTGTCACCCTTCCTTATGACCTCTTTAACCCTGTTTCTAAGACTATCAACCAGGGAGACAATTAGTACCAGTTACATTCTAGTCTTGTGACATGGACTGCTATTCACTAGGAAAGAGACCAATTCTTTTCATCCAGGTCGCTGAACAATCACTGGATCATAAAGACTTTTAGTCATTGCCAAAGTGAACTACATATGAACCACCCGACTCAGTTGTGTGAGTCCATCTATCATTGCCATGCCAACTGGTCACCCATACAGACACTGCCTTAAAAGCAACAGCCTCCAAGATGATTTATAAGTTCTGCTCTAAATACAAGTCTATGTCTTTGATATGGAGAAAATTACACAGAAGGAATGTATAGATATTTTTTATGTCTCCTGCCTTCTCATTCTCATCTGTCTTATTGAATGCATCATCATTAAATGGATGCAGTTTTGAAGCTCAAATCACAGATAATCCTTACTTCTCTTGTTCCAGTTTCTCTTGGACATTACACTGCTTACTTCACATAATTAAGACAAAAAAAAAAATTCAGAGCTAAAAAGCGTACCATGATCATCTTACAATAGACAAAGAGTTGTAATATCCAAAGGTCTAAGTTACAAAAACTTTTATAACAAGGCTTTTTTCCTCTTCCTCAGACCTAAATAAAAGTTCAGTGAAGTGGTTAATTGTCCATCCAGAGTGGACAGTAATAGATGTATAAATTAACAAAATCCTGAAGATCTTAGACACTGTGTAGCTGGCAGGGTATGTATTTTGGATACTGGCTGTGCTTCTAAATAAGATATGAGATCTGAATGGGATAAATTTTTTGAACCATTCCTTAGGAATATCTACCAGTGTTTCATCATCCTAGGCATTGGGTTTTATCACCAACCAGCACAAATGAAGATAAAGTGGTCCTCTAGGTAAAAGAAAAGAACAAAATCTGATTTTTTTTTTGATAGCCAGAGTTAATCTTTAATTTTGAATGAAGCGCAAGTTCTGAAGCAAAGAGGAAATATTTCATCAATTTCATTATTACCTCTTTAGATTAACTGTATTTTAAAATCTGAATTAATTTCATTTTCATTCCATTAATGTCCATTCAGTACAAGTTCTAAATGAAATCATAAGTAGCACTCTTCTGGTCTCCCCAGTGGACGCTGTAATAGAAGCAGCCAAAGCATCTGCGTGTCAGCTCTCAGCGTACCACCCAAAGCAGTAGGTAGATGTACTGACGGTATCAGAACTGGTAAAGTCCATGACAGAGAGGGAAAAGCGGACGGCAGCCTCCACCAGCCAGGAGTGCCCTGATGAAATTCAGTGTGCTGTCAGGCCTCCGAACCAGAAACCTCCAGGGAGCTGAGGACATTTTCTCCATTACAGTCATAGTCTTAAACCATCACCCATTTAAAAATGCAGAACCATGTTTATTATTTCCTTAGTTATCTAAAAGGAGTCCTCTTAAGATGACTGGTATAATGCCATTAATCTTCCAAGAGAAAAAAATAATAATCTGCTAGTGACAAGAAAGCCCAAAGTTGAGAAACATGAAATTCCCACTTAGCCATGCTGTATTTTTATAAAATTAAGTTCAAAGAATTAACCCAAAGTTACTTTGTGCAGGAAGAATTTTTTTAAAGACTGTACAAATAGACAATACCTTGTACAAAACTGAGGTTTTCAAGGTTTCAAAATGCTGCTCCATGTTGCTGCCATGAAAAAAGTGAGCAAGTGACTGAGAGAAAGCTTTTTGGTCGTGCAGCAGGAGCACATTACATGGGGAGTGAGAAATAGTCTTTAGTAACCATTGCTCAGTACAAGAAGCAGCATGTCCTGAAAAGAGCATAGAATTTATACTATGAATAAAGTACAGCGCTTCAAATACAAAGCTATGAAAATAGGAAAATAATTTTACCTGCTTAATGGGAAGTATATTCAGGATGTTTATTGTTTTTACTCTTGCTCTACAGAATATATTACACCAGCCTGTGCTCCTGCCCCAGGAGAGAGGGATGAACCTCCTCCTAGTGCTTTACATTTTCGTTTTCATATTCCATAATGTAAGAATAAACGCATAGAATGGAAATGGGCTTGAGTATGTTACCTGATTGAAACGAATTTTTAGAAATGCATGGCAGAAGAACAAAAATGTGTTAATAGGTTGAATTAACTCGCACTGATTACTTCTCTGTCCTAGACACTGTAATAGGCACCTGACATAGACGACCTCAATTTAAATTTTAAAAAATGTTTAAAAATTACGACTAAACCAAGGTGACGATAATAGCACTTAACAAGAATTTTAGATACAAAAATGGTAGATAAGGACAGGACAAATCACAAAACCACATAGAAAACAAGGTCTTGCCTTTTTTCGGGCAGGAGTGACCTGGGGAGTAATTAATTACAATGTTTGTCAGGAACCTACAACACAGCAAACAGAGCTAAAGCCCTGCATGAGGTGGTGTGTTACTATTCCTAATGTGAATGCCACAAAAAGGGAGGGTTGCACTATCAGAACACATATGAAGAATGGGGTTGAGAGCCTTTTTTGTTGTTGTTAACTGTAGTGGCAATGACACCAACAAGTTCAGTCCTCAAAAGCACACTGATGTTTGATTTCTCAACTAGATCATAAGTTCTCTGAAGGTGGGAACCATGTTTTATAAAAGTCCATTATCCCCAGCACAGCCACAGATACACTTAATAAAGGCCAGTCTATTGAGTATCGATATTAGAAACTAGGAGAGTCTGGTATGCATGCATAATCGAAACTCAAGATGTTTTAAATTTAAGAAGATAACCAGAAGGGATTTTTAGACACCCCAGTTATAGGGCATGATTTATAATCAACTGTAAAGGTTTATACACTCTTCCCAGTGCCAAACACCATCTCTAAGGACACGGTTAAAGTGTGGCAAACAGAACAAGAAGAAATGAGGTACTTTCTGTGTTTCTAGCACTTATCACCAAAGGGAGATTATTGTTTTAGGGTCAATTGATACTCCCCAATGGATACCTAGATTTTGGGTTATAATAGTCCCATTTTATGTGGTAATCCTGGCCTTCAGCTCAGAGGGAAATTGTGAACTCAAGCTAGTGGGTTGAAAATCCATGTGGTGCTACAGAGAAAAACTGCTGGTGGTACATGGCTATGTTGCTGATGGTCCTGGTAGCTAAGTCTCTCCTGCCTCAGCAATGTCCAGTCGCAATATACACAGCTGTAGGGAGAGGCTCACACCAAAGCCAACAGCCAGGGGTGTTTAACAGTGCTCATAATAAGCCTGCAACTTTTCTAAGATCTTTACATAGACTGATCCACACAATCCTCACATCAACCCTATTACATAGATAATGTGATCACCTCCAGTTTAAGATGAAGAAACTGAAGCAGAGGGACATTAAGAGACTTGCTTGAAGTCACACAGCTGTTAGGGAGAGATGCTAGGATTTAGATCCCTGGTTCTAAATACCAGCCATCAGAGGTCCAGGCCACCACATCACTTTTGCTGAGGGCTCATGCTCCCCTCTTGCTTACTGGAATACCTGTAATACCCACTAACCCACTGTTCTCTTCATGCCTATTTCACAGTATTGGGGGTCCTAAGGGCTGCAACCCTTCATGCCACTGTCTGATCTTAAGTTCTTCCTTTTCATCTCACCTACACTTCATGTGCCCTGTCATTCTTCACACCTGCATGTGTACCTGTCACACTCCTACTAGTTGTTTGTACTACGCTGTGTGGAATCCTCCTATTTGATTCTCAAAGTTTTCCACAAGAGTGTTTTCATGGTAGGGACAAAAAGAAGAAAATCATATATACAGAAGGTATTGAACAGATAAAAATATAAGAAAATTAGGACTGATTAGGTGAGCACAATTCTCAGAAACTTAATTGCCTTCACCAACATATTCCAAGAGCTGTTAATAGAAGAATACTAATGTTACATAAGAGTGAAAATAAAGTTAGTAAGTCGGGATTTTTAACACCAGAAACACCCTAACAGCAACTACGTATGACTGTTGAGAGACAGGGCTTCATGTTCTTGTTTGGAAAGATATATCCCTGGTATAATGAATATTGCCCCCAAAAGTCACTTTGAAAAATTCTGAAACTGCTTTCCAGACCCATTCATAAACAGTGTAAAAAATTTACTGTCCACTGCAGTCAGTGTTAATAACTACCAAGGGATGATAAATTCATTCTAATAACCTCCCCAGCTAGGGATGTGGGGTGGGAGCCAGGGGAGGAACAGTACTCAGGCCAGATGCAGCAGGCTGATAGTTTGGGAATATTAACATTTTTCTGGACAGAATCTTGGGACTTCACTTTTCCTTTCCTGTCCCTGGCTGATACACCATTGGATATAAACTCAGAAGAGCAGCACTGTTTATTTCTACATTTCTCATCTGAAATGTTAGCCTTTGCCTAGTTATTATCAATTCCACAGTGAACATAGGTGACTCCATAAAACATAAAGGCAGTAGGGGGGAGAAGGTTGAAGTTGCTGTAGGGTTTGATATCATTTCTTTACTAGGTAGGAAACTAGACTTATGACTGTTAGGTGCATTTTTATTATTTCACTTGTAAGGAAGTAAGAGGTTGTTGTGAGAGGTATTAGCTCTGAATGATGAGCTCCAAAATAAGCTTCATATTTTCTCTTTTGTTTCACTCAAAATTAAATAGAGTAACCATGTAATTATTTAATGTCCAAGCCAGAACACTTTTGACAGTAAAATAAGGCACTATCAATAATTAAACCAGTACAACAGGCCTACTGTGGAACTCTCCCAGGCAAACTAGGATGAATGATTACCCTGAAACTAAGCGTCTTCCTACAAAATGTTTTTCTACTTGGAATGGAGGGTGGTAGAGTTTAATATTGTTCTCTCCAAACAAGGTAGGCCACTTGGCCAGCAGTTTGCTTGATTTCCACACTTGCTACAGCCAAACCTTCTCCTTCACCCATTCTGCAGTCTCCATCTCTTCTAACCAGAAGCATGGTTGCCCATATAGGTATGAATTAATGGTACATTGCATTTATTTATTATTTCCCTATCTACTTTATGGAACATTGCCAGTCATCCTTGAGTTCTCCTTGTAGATAAAACTAAACGCCATTTAACTGCAAAGTTTATTTTTCAATTGTAGTATCATTAACTCAGCAAACTTGTCATGTAGTCAGAAAGAGTGACCAATCAATTCATCAGCTAGCACCATGGATAGAAGTTTCCAGTGCATCCACCTTAGGAGATTTCTGTTCCCTGGGGTGGTGAAAATGAAAGATGGGCAACTGTTTTATAGAATAGAAATAAACAGTTTGCTTTCAAACCACCTCTTCAGTATCAAAGTATGGAGATACTCTAAGGTCAAGAAATGAATACATGCCCATCCTGCATAAAATTCATCCTGTATCTAAAGGCCAGAGTCATCTAATAATGTAATACCCATGGATTACCAGGGTACAGTTATTTGACTTACAGATATTTTAATTTTAATAGGTTTGTAAAAATGAAAATGCCTTCAAGGCCCAAAAGAATGAATCTCCAAGTGAGTAATTTCAGATACTTGACCCACACTAGTATTCCTTGAATCATTACTACTCAGGGAAGGGCAGAGAGTCTAACTTGTTAGGACCCAACTCAAATGCATAGACATCGAATGAACCGCATCACTAGGAATTCACTCTCCCACAGAAGTGAATTTTCCAAATTATTGCAGCATACCTATTCATATGGCAAACTTCATCATCAATTCATTCATCAACTTCTTAAAGAAATCATTACTAGCTTTCTAAGGGAAAGTGACTGCAGTTCAACATTTCTTGAGCTGCAGAGTAGTCTCTGCGAGGATCTGCCCTGTATCTCCGCTGTGATACCTCAGGGTCTGCTTTTTTGTGGTGGTGGTTGGTCTCCTTATGCTCAAGGTCAGCTGTCACTTCCACTGTCATTAAACTTCCATCTAACATCATGTCACCTCCTGTCCTTCTAATTTATTGCTACAAAACTGCTAAGTAGTCAAAACTAGATGTCGAATACAATTAAGGATGGTTTGTTAAGAAACAGCCACTCGGATACTGAGAAAGCCTGTTTTGAAATTGGAGCTAAATTACCAAGAGTTCAAAATAGACCTTCTAAGTAGAATATGACTATCGTCCCTTACCAAGTCTTCTTTCCAAAGTGAAAAGATGTGACTTTCTCCTTCTCTTATTCATTAGAATTTCCTATCTTTTTATGACTTTCTGTTTCTCTTATTACTAGGTCCAAAAAATAGTTGGCTTTTTTCCCTTCCTTTTATACATTGATTTGAAAACTTCACAAGAATAAGGAAGTCAGAAAAAACAAACAGGTGGAAAACCATTTCCTAACATCTGGTCTATTCAAAAAAGCATACAATAAATCGTGTCTGCCTACACTGGGCTTCAACACTGTTTGATAGATGAGCAGGAAAGATGCACACAACTACCAAGTGTTCCTTTTCACTCTTGTGTTCCAAATTTTAAAATTCTTGTGCTTGAGGCCAAGTCATGCTAAATTCCCTAATGCCCTAATATTAGAAACTACTGAGTTACCTTTGTTTGTGAATTATCCTGAATGTAGCATTATAGAAAATCCAGAACACTGATCAAAATAATGATTGGCACCCTGTGGCTGAATTACACAGATCACAGGGCAGCTGTTCCATCAACGTGAACTTGACTGCTACCATCAACACTCCCAATGTGCACAAACCAGAATGTCATCAGCAAAACAAAGCAGGGCACAGAAGTAAATTATCTGACTAATTCAAACAGAAATAAATTTCTCCTGTTTTGGCTATATTGTTGGGGGAATCCAGGCAAAAGTGTCTGTGATACCTGGATCATCTAAGCAATTCCTCAAACCTCCACCTCATTCTAAATCCTGTCAAAGAATATTCACTCCTCAAATTTATAAACAATAGTATCTCTAAGCAAATTACAGAGGTACCATTTAAATCCAGCTGTCCATCCCTCCAAGGTAAAATACATAGCATTTTATTCTACAGCGAGCTATGTAGAAAAAGGAAATGGCTGAGAGAAATGCTAAAATCCCAAGCACAAATTTGCTAAAGAATCAATATCACAATTTGTCACTGATAATGAAAGTATATAAAACAGGTCCTGACAGCATGTTATTTCTGTAGCAGATCATTCTTTATAAAATCCAAACGAGGTTTTTCTTTGCAACCGTGGAAATTATTTTTTACCTAAATGTACAAAGCAAAATAATATTAATATTGTGGTTAGTAGCCATCTGCTTCATGAGAATTCTGTGCAATCATTAGTTTAAACTGATGGCATCATGGCAAGCTGCCACGTCTCAAGGGGCCAGTCTCTGAAACCCATCAACATCTTTGCACAGTCTCAGCTCCAAGAGGGCGAACCACAAACCAGGAAATTTGCTCTATGGGAAGATCCAGATCACTAAGCTCTGTTTTTGATACTGAACCCCAAAATATCCCACCCCAGTCAATATTCAGAAGCATGCATCAGAAGGGCAATCATATGGTACCACCAGGAAGCAAGGAATAAACATGAGGCATTTGGGTCGAATGCCAGGGTCGGCAGAGCAACGAGCAACCTGTGTTCCACTCAACAACAGTGGTTTTCACTACAAAGTAAAAAAAGGATCAAGCTGTGAGGAGTTCAGCTTATCACAAAATCTCACTGAAGTCACTGTAACTTTTTAGTAGAACACCACAGAGGCAGCAACATGCAGAGGGACTCAAAGAAAATGTGAACTAAGTAATATTTCTCAAACGGTTTCCACCATAAAAACTTGCACCAGAAAAATCTGAATTTAAATGTTTCATCCGATAGGCTATGTGCTTTCTTGCCATTTTTAATAGCCTGTTCTAATGATTTTCATTTAGAAATGCAAAAGGATGCTGTATTTTTAATGTTTAATCAATCTTCAAGAACTCTGTATATTTGTAATCACAGGCCGTATGAATGCTAGCAGAATAAGATATGTGCCCAAAAATGATTTAGTAAGACACACCATAACTACTTTTCTCTGGTATCATAATCACATAATCATTTTCTTTTTGAGTATCCTAGATGTCCCAAACAGATGATGGAAAAAAGGGAGGAAGAGGTAGTAAGGAATGAAGGAGTCAGATTAGAATGTCACTGTGAAATGTTGTCTTGTGATGCTTATGCAGATAATTCAAGTCCCCCCAATCACTTTGCCTCATTTAGAGTTTTATGGGAAAGTCCTAAGAGCAGGAGCAGAGGCATGACATGCGACAGGGTTGGGGTCTTATTATACATACACAAGAAACAAGTCACACTCCAAGAATCGACTACTTTTCAGTGCAAAAAATGTTTCAGATAAGCTTTGATGAACGTTAGATGAAGGCTACATACATTTGTTAGTAAACGCACAATAAAAATAACAAATGAAACTACTATCTTTAAGCACACCATATAACTTGAATGCACTTATCCAAAACCCTCATGGACAAACCATCACAAATGAAAAATACCAGCAAAAATAATAATAATAATACAGGGGCATAGAACATCATACTATTTCTTGGTTTAATTTTATGTGTATCATCAGCTATTTAAAATGAAACCCTTTGGGGAAGGATCCTCAATTTAATGTTGAACTGCCATATAATCTTATCAGATAGTCCCTCTTTTTTTCACAGCATCTCAGAAGAGCTGAGTGACCCAGGGGAGGCAAGCTTTGTCCTTCCTTCTCCTTCTACTTTAAACAAGTATAATATTCAAGTAAACAAAAAATGAAAAGAATCTTAGAAAAATAAAGGACTAAGAGGTGGGGATCAGGCAGGAGAGAGGGAAATTCTACACCCAGTACCAGGGTGTGGTGGGAACACTAATAGATGAACCGGAGATTATCATAGCAGTAGACCAGCCCTTATGTTCCAACCTCCATAATTCATTGCTCAGAGCCAATCACTCCAGGACAACAGCCCCAGCTGGTTATATGATAGGATAGCCCTACCTTATTCTTCACTAAAAAATGATCATATTAAAAAAGAAACATTAGACTAGCAGAAACCTTGCCCTCCTCTCCTACTGCATATGTTTCTTCATATCCACATAAAACCACTGGCTTCCTGCCTCACCAGTTGCAACTTGGGTCATATTTATATCTAAGAATAGAAGGTGTCACAACTATTTAAAACAAATATGCTAACTTGAACCTCACTGACTTTATTGAGTTCAAGTCATACCTAAGATCTGGGTTCAGATCCAACTGTTTGCTGGCTGTGTGACCTCAGGTAAGTCACTTAATCTCTCTGAGGTTCACATTCCTCATTTGTAAACTGAGATGAATATTGACCGTAGGCAGTTGTCTTGAGGAATCAAACAAAGCAACTTATAAAGCACTGACTGTAGTTCCCAGCACATAAAGAGCATTTGATAAATGGAATGATTATTGTTGTTAAGAAATGGGAAAGTTCAAGCTCTCTGAGAATTTTAGGGTCTTGTCTATTAAGTTAGAGACAATCAAACAATAAGCATAAGCTTTTCAAAATCAAGAACTTAAAAGTTGAAATTTTCAACCCAGATTCTGGTTCTAATAGTTGAATCTAAAATACTATCATTTCTAAATGCATTCTAAGTCAAACTGTAAGTTCTTGGTCAGGCCTCTTAACCTTTCTGAGTTTGCCCACCCTGCCTAAAAACACAAAGGCTACTAAATATGCACCCTCTGACAAAGATAAGTATAGCAAACCTGCAAAGCAGTAATGAATATGAACCATTTTATAATTCAAAAAGGGCAATACAGGACAGGCTATTACCAATGGACAGTGATACAGTTGGTGGATAAGTCTACGTGCCACTCTGAAGTGTGGGCTCACAGCTCCACTCTGCTACAGGCCAGCAGGGTGATAGGCATAAACTCTCTAAATCGCCATTTACTTGTGGGCATAATAAAGTACTCCACAGAGTCATTGAGAGAATCAAAAGAATATAATCATGGTTTTAACACATTCTGGTACATAATACATGTTCAATAAATGTTAGCTACTAAAAGTGCTTTTAAAGAATATCAGGTATTATGGACTGTTTTCAATTACAAAACATTGAGTTGCCTTTCAGCTTTGTGATTAGAAATTTCTTATTTACGTTGGTTTAGTTTCTCAAAATATTAACTAATTATTACCAAACTTGAAAAACACTAAAAAATTTCACAATATCCTTTAAATGTTTTTATCTGCATTGTTAAAATATTATGGCTTGTGATACTTTTCAAAAAGGCTCATATCTTTGATTCTTCAGGGGCTTTGTAAATCTCCTCCATGGTAATGTTCATGGAGATATGTGATTACACTGGAAGACTTTACAGGTCATAGGAATTGTAACACCGTAATCCCTCTTTATCTACAGCTTCAGTTTCCTGCAGCCAATCTTGGTCAGGAAGAAGATGATCTTCCTTCTGACATATGATCAGAAGGTCAATAGCAGCCTAACACTGTCACAGTGCCCACTTCATTCACCTCATTTCATCTCATCCCCTAGGCACATTACCATCTCATCACACAAGAAGATAGGTGAGTGAAATAAGAGAGCACATTCACGTAACTTTTATTACAGTTTATTACTATAATTGTTGTCTTATTATTATTGCTGTTAGTATCTTATTATGCCTAATTTAAAAACATAGCATATATAGGGTTCAGTACTATTCACAGTTTCAGGCATCCACTGGGGATCTTGGAACATATACCTCACAGTTAAGGGAAGAATACTGTAATCATTTTCCTCAAATTCTCAAATTTTAAAAAGAAGTACTAATTCGTATCATAGTTCAATGCTAACTAATAAAAAGGCATTTTAAAATACTCAATGTCTCATTAAGAAAAAATCAGCTTTCCCTGTGGTTGTTCAAGACCATTATTTCAAATTAGTCAGAGGAAACAACTCTCAATAGAAAGGCATTTACTTTGTCCCCCTAGTGTCCACACACCAAACTGCACCATATAAAGAAAAGACTTTCAAATAACTACTGGAGAAGAAAACTATTTCAGCCCTTCATTTTACAGATAAATAAGCTAAAGGCCAAGAGACATGGGGCTGGTCAATACTACACAGTTTTTCAGTAAACAACCAGCATATGAAAATATTTTTTGATATTTTGAATATTATGATATCTGGAAACGCACCCTCGAAGTGGACTTAACTAAGTTTCTTATAAAAAATGTATCAGTTGACACTCAGTAGATATTTTCCAGTTTCCTTTTCCCTTCTAAGAGAGATAATAAGTATAGTTTCCCAGGGGCAAGATGAAGATCTCAACTGTGACCAAAAATGTTGCCTGCATCCTCTATAAAGGAATTCCATTTTGAGGCATAAAGAACACCTCTGAGGAGACAGAAGTGCACAAAGATAGCTGTCCTCAGAAAAGACTAGTAAGAGTCAACTCATCTTTACAAATGTCCAAGGGCCCACAGTGAATATGAAATAGAAGTCAGGAAATAAGTTTACACTGATTTTTCTCAAATTTGAGGTACCTCCAGATAAGAAAAGAATGGAAGCTGGCACAGGTTGCTACACACATGGCAGAGCATAAGGGTGATTTTTTGTTAGAGAGATAAATTACTTGGTTTATCAGTAAGATTTCTGCTAGCCCTGCAAACAAAATTTAACAAAAGCACTTAAGGTTTTGTTTGGACACAAATGCACTAGAGAACTGAAACCATTATCCAGATAGATTAAGGCAAATAATAAAGGAGATTATAATGTAACATTCAAAGCATATTTATCTTAAAATCAAAAATTTCAGACTATAGCAGGTTTTTTATTTGCACATCACTGCACATAGATTTTTCATTACATTTTGTGAATCTCCAAGTCCCTATACAGTGATTAAGAGTAGAGGAACTCATTTGAAAATAATGTGTTTGAATCTGGGCTCTGACTCATATTAACTGTGTGATCTTGAACAAATTACTTCTCATTCCTCAGTTTCCTCATCTGCAAATAAGAATGATTGTAATACCTTAGCACATCAGCTGTTAGATGGACTAAATGAAGTGATACATGTAAAGAACAAATAAATGGTACATGGTATACATGCAGTAAATGATAGTTATTGCTCTTATCAAAATATTGTGTGTAACCATTTTCTATACTGTAAGCCTAGAGAGAAAAATGGATAAACAGTAAATGAAAGTAGCTTCCAATTGGGAAAAGGGGAACATGGACTGTCCCTTTGGCCTCTAATTAGATGTATGACTTTGGAAAAAGCATTTAACCCATGCGATCCTTGTTTTCTTATCAACAAAAATAAGAGTTGGATCAAAATTCAAGAATATCAAGTTTGACAAAGATGTAAAAGATCATTTAATCCCAATATTGATGATGCTTGAGCTCATTTATTGGGACAATATTTTTGTCCAGTCTGTGATTGAGTGACTTCAGGGATGGGATTATATCCTGAAGCTACCATTACCTTTCACCTTGAACAGCACTAATAGTTTGAAAATTCTTCCATATGTTGAGCTGAAATCTATCACCTGCATGTCATCAGATCTAAGATGCCAATGGTAGTAGGTTGTACCATTATTTTATCTATCACTAAAAAAAGAAGAGACACCACCAGTTCTACTATGACATGATGTCTATCACTTTAATTGTAAGAAGCACCATAATTTCAGAGATGTTAAAATACAAAAATATGGGTGTGTTAGAATCAAAGAAATGCAATATCATCCAGTAGTTTCACCAGTTGATATTAATAGAAGCTTCTGTCACAGTAAAAGCCAATCTAATTTTCTTCCATAAGAGAGTTCATCTGGTATTTGAAGAGAACTCATGGCCAATTTGAGCCTTCTCTTTTCCAGTCTTATCACCTCATTTAGTTAATGAACATGATCATAAGTCTATGAATCATTCCCAGTTTTGTCTACTGAATTCATTCTCGTTTATCTGTATCTCTACTTACTTATACATGTAAACACCAAATACTTTTTCAAGCACCAGGAGATAAAATGACAACCAAAACAGACAAATGCTCCACCTTCAATAAGTCAATTGATATACAGTCTAGTAGATGAAAAGGAATATGCAAACAATGAGGTCTACAGTATACTGGTGTTTTTTTAAGTGCGGTGGAAACACAGAAAAGTGGCAAAAAGAGAAAAGGGTGTTTAAGAGTGTTAACCAAAAGAGGAACAGAAGGCTATAGATGTGGTCTGGCCTATCCTAAAAAGAACACTCACTATCAGAGAATAATATTCTTCTTGCCTTTATCCTTGTATTCCTTCTGACAAAATTTGTGAAATTTTAATACTCTCACAATCTATAAAATCTCATCATTTTTTAGTATATATTATTATACTGCCTTTCACACTCCAGCCTGCCACTATTCCCATCAAGTGCTTTTATAATTGGGAGAGGTATTATTGAGAGAAAGGAATTATATTTCCCTCTGGCTGCAAATGTAGGATTTTCTCCTTACTCTAGTCTATGCCAGTTATTTAAGAGAATATACTGATATATCACATAACCTGCTACTGGGCTGTTTCTTCTAAACAAGGACTTGTTCCTTCATTGACTAGTACAGTCTACCAAACTTGGGCTGTAAATATCTGATCAGACAATTTTGTTTCTAGCACAGAGTAGTGGGTAAAATATAAAAAGAATTCAGCAAAAATTGAAGTCCACTCGACCAACCCTGAAAGGCCCAGAGCACTGAAATGCCCTGTGTAGGTCAATAACATTTTGCTGTTGTGCATTTATCTCATTTGGAAATCTCCTAGCTATTGTAATCTACCTACAGTGATGAGTCAAATGTAATGATGAAGAAGGAAATATCTTAATGCATCC
The DNA here is from genome assembly GCA_032199065.1 of Smutsia gigantea. Taxonomy (NCBI): domain Eukaryota; kingdom Metazoa; phylum Chordata; class Mammalia; order Pholidota; family Manidae; genus Smutsia; species Smutsia gigantea. Next base: position 167,488 of record JAVSCE010005025.1, on the reverse strand, counting down.
TGGCATTCAACCCATCTTAAATACAGTATTGGAAAATCTCCCAGGATTTGAAAACCTGGATAAGCACATGAAGTTGGTGTGAATTTATTTTAGCTTGTATTGAGATGTCTATGGCTCTCACAAAAGGGTAATTCCACTGAGGTTTCCTGTCTCCTTTGTTTCAGTTCAATAATAACCCAGACTGGTTAAATCTTTTTTTCTCCCTTAAACACCAGTGTATGTGTGTGCATGCGCATGTGAGCAGTGCATGCATGTACACACAAAAGGGAGAAGTGGAGAACAGGCATTCTCTCCTCAGTGAAATCTGTTCACATGTGCACACCAGTGTGAGTAAGTAAAAGGCACTGCAATGTGTGTACTTTTCTGTTAGCAACATGTTCAAGGTAAATTTTAGATGGGATACTTAGATGGGTTGAAGCAAAACGACCCATACCAAGATTCTTATTAGGCACACACATGGTTTTAAAAGTGAACTTTTTTTCTTCTAATCGAAAATAATTGTCGATGATCATGAAAATGTTTTTATCAGAATATCATTGCACTCAGATGTATGTTATTGAAAAGTCAGAGAACCTGTAGTTATTTATTTATATGCATCCCCAGTATAAGGACAAGAAAGCCTCTTTAATCATCTGAAGAAGAGAGATTTAGTGGAAGTTGAAAAATCCCTCATCAAAATTAATATCGCTAGTAATGGTCTATGAAGTTTTTTTTTAATTGAACCTTTGTAAGCTATAAAAGAAGTACAAGTAATTTTGACTGAAGCATATAAAATAATGAAGTAGCCTAAAAACTGATGAAATATTTCTTCTGTACCAAATTACTAAACAAAACAGAATATGTGGAATAAAGCCCTTCTTGGAATGTCTTCCCAATTCATAAGGACATTGTCTTGCCCCAGCCCCAGCTGCCAGTCCAAGGGAACACCTGACCAATCAGAATTGCTTTCCAAGAATTTAGAAATGGAGCAGAAAGAGAAACTCTCTCTCCAACAAGCAGGCTATAGAACTATCAGTGGTGCTGACATGAAAGTCAGAAGGACAGAGGAAGCAGGTATGAAGGGAGACAAAGGGAAAGAAGTACAGTGAGAAGCAAGCAGCACTACTGCAGGGGACTGGTGGCTTCTCAGTGCCTGCTTCCAGGCCTTTCCAGAGACCTGGCAGAATTTCCTCTCTCAAATTTCATGAGAAGACCCTACATGATAATAGCAAAGACCTCCTTGTTTAACTACCTCGAATTAGGTTCTTTCACCTGTTCTGGTGTTCCAAGAATGAACTGGGAACAGCATTTATATATGATACCAGGTAATCACTGAACCTTTGTAACCCTCAGTTCCTTATCTCTGAAATGAGAATAAAATAACTCCATATATTTACATCGACTGTATAATTGAAAAATTAATAATGATTGTAGTAAACGTTACTAGAAATCCTCAAAAAACACAAACTTTTTAGTATAAAAAGTACTATCTTTTATGTAATTGAATGCTGTCACTTGAAGTGTTGCAGAAGCAAATTGATTGTTTATCATTCTTAATAAAAAGCAGTTATTTTTTAACCACCTTTGATATGTGACTCACTGCAGTTTGAAAAACAACATATTGCAAACAATTAAAGATTTCCTTTCTGAGACATTAACTTCTTCAATGGGTAGAACATCAACTTCACTATAACCCACTTTTACCATAAAAATCAGTTCGTTTGCTTATCTTTCTGCAAAAATTAGTCTTAAAATGTGACTTATTTCGACTGGCATACTTACAATTATACAAGTATATAATACGTGTAAGCATATAATTATACGCTAATCTAAGTATATAATACTCATAAGTATTTAATATACTATATATCTATGGATATATGTATAGATAGATAGATAGATAGATGGATGATAGATAGATACAGTTTTACCAGTACTATTTCTGCCTATTCTGCTTACCAGTTTTATTCCTTGGGCATATTACCTAACCAATGCAATCTCTTCATCGATCTATTTCCTCTGTCCTAATGGGAAAAAAAAATCACACCACTTGTTGAAAAAAGAATTAAATAAAATAGTCTATGAAAGTACTTTGTAAGCAGTAAAGGACTATGCAAACATAAGGAGCTGGTATTTCCAATTAAATGGATAAGAAATTCATCATCTGAGGAATGGACTGTGAATCAGAAGCAAATTTCTCCTCTCCTCTCCTTTCTCCAGAAAAGTTTGAATAGCTGCATGAAGAGAAAATGTTTGGCTTCTTTTTGTAAGTTGGTAACAATTCTTCATTAGGGGAAGATCTTTTCAAGAAAGAAATTCAAAGTCTATCTTCCATGTGTGGAACATCTGTGCTAAAACCATTCCATGCACACTTCTTTGAAGCACTGACAGCCTAAAGGAAATACTTTGATTTGGGCTTTAAATGCCTGAACTTCTGAAGCAACAAAAGATTTTCTAGTAACAGCTAAGTTGGGAAAGAGACCAATCTCCAACCGGTTTAACGAAGCAGAGGCCAAAGTAGACTGTATTTTTTGTTTGTTTTTTAGAGCACCATGCAATGGAAATATCCCTGTGAACTTGCAGCATACATAAACAGCTGGTTTTGGATGCTACTGACCCTGAGTGCAATCACTGTGATAATTAGATTTAATTTTCCTAATCCAACAGTGCCTGGCTCCATCATGTCTGCATCTTAGACGTAACAAAACCATTACTCTCATTTAATAATAATTTTATATGCTTAAGATTTTTGCAGTTTAGTTCTCTAATATTAGACATAACTTTTTTGTAGCTGTATGTATTGTTTTTCAAACTACTATGTGTACCAAAGAGTTGAATTTGGAGGTTATCCTACTCGAGGAAACTTCTTGAAAGATCTTAAACCATTAATCAGACCTTGAATATCATTATACATCCCTCTTCTGCAGGTCTTTTGTATCCTTGCAACAACTCACTTAGAAAGATGCAATCAGCCATAAGTCACTGGCAAGCTTGAAAGGTTTGGGTTTTGAGTGTTTCTGCAAGCTCAGGGAAGCAAGCTTCATGCTACAACATCCAAAGGAGTAAGAGAGATTATAGGACTATGTAAAAATCTGTCTTCCTGGAAGAGGAGAAGGAAAGACATGTCGGAATCTATGCCTGCTGCGTCTGGGGAAAGCCTGTTTATGTTGTAAAGAAAAGCCATCAGTATTGTTATCTCAGAAGACCGGGTTTGTTTTATATGCGTGCATGTTACCCGTGCTATAACACGGGGCTGCCCAACTGATAGCGCAGTGAGGTACTGAGTCCCTGAGAATTCTAATTGCTTGGTCTCAAAAAAAAGAACATCCGATGTTGCTGATAACAGCACTAGGTGCATTTTGATAGTATAAAGGAGGAGTCAAAGAAGTTCTGAGTATGTCTTAACCTTCCCTCCCCCAAAAAAAGAAAGAAAAAGAAAGAAGAACCTGGGACTGGGTGAGTGTTAGAAGGAGCGAATCGCTCAGGACTTCAAACACAGGGAGTCATTCTGTCAAGGGGAGGGGGCGGGCGGGGGCAGGCACTGGGCCTCTCTAACAAAGTCCTCCTCTCTTTGCTCCCTCCCACTTCATTCACTTGCAAATCAGTGTGCCCACAAGAGCCAGCTCTCCGCAGCCCGTAACCTTCCGTCCCGAGAGCCGCAGTTTCAGCCTCCGCAGCCGGAACAGCAGAGCCGGCGACTACAGCCGCGACAGTCACTGGAACAGCCCTGGGCGGGTCGCAGCGTCTCCCCCAGTGCAGGAAGGCGAGCGGAGGTGGGTTCGGTCTCTTGGCCCTGGCGGTGGTTGTGCATGCCTTTTCTCCTTTTTAATTCCATAGCGTTGATAGAAGCCAATCAGAGAGTGAGCCCTCTCTGCCCGCAGGAGTTGGGAGGGATGCTCAGCCTGCGAGCCCGGGTCGCGGCGGGCGCGCGGGTCCGGCTGCTCGAGCGGCGCTGCTGCGGCTGCCCAGGACGGGCGCTGGTTCCCGGGGAGCCTGGCTGTCGCTTCTCTGCCTTCGGGTAAGATCCGCCGTGGGGATGGGTGGGGGCATGTGCAACGCCGCGGGGAAGAGCCCGCTGCTTTTTTCTCCAAGGGCAGAGGCTGCCTGGGGAGCTCCGGAATTTGCAAAGTTGACTGGTCAATTAGCAAGGGCGCTGGCGTGTGCAGGACCCGTGGAGAGGTTTGGGGCTTGATTTATTTCCACCTGCCCACATCACAACGGTCTGTGTGGGGACTCCGTTGGCTCAGTTAAATTTCTTGGCTTTGGGGGTAAAGCAGAAAATCAGGCAGCCTGAAAACTCCTGACTGCTCCCAATAAAGAAAACTTGAGCTCTAAAGAGATGATTTGGTTTTGGGAAGGAGCTAAAGAAAACTGTTACTTGCACGTTCGGGCCAACGCCTGCCGGTTCACATAGCATAGAAATGCTTAGGTTGCAAGGAAAGTCCAGCACTGGACTCCAAAAATGGAGCACGCTGTCCAGGGAAAAGTCATGTGGAAGGCGCAGCTCGCTCGCGCTCTTCCACGGCTGGCCAAGCACAAGTCTGGAGGCTAATAGCTCCCGGGACTGGTTGGAGAGCAAAGTGTGACTGGCTTTAGGTGTCGGATGCAGGAAAAGTGGAGACTCAAATGCATTAATACCAGAATTGAATAAAAGCGGACGTTGCTATGTTGTGTGCTGCAGCAGTTCAGAGCTGCTTAGTCCTTCGGTACTGAGATATTCTTCTGCCGAGAGTTATCAAAGATCTCGAGATGGAAAATGCTGGGGAGGTCAGTGTGATGCCGAGAAGTGTTTTCACTGCAGCAATAATATCCGTATTTTATGGGGAGTTATATGCAGGCCCGTTAGTTCAAGGGGCTGTTCACTGAGTCAACTACGGAGAACATTCAAGTACCAAGAAGTTCAAGATCTGGAATAGCCACACATTTCTCCCTAATTTTTTTATAAAGACATTTTAATTATGATATTCACATTCTAGAGAAGTACCAGCCAGTGTCTCTGCCAGTCTGTACTTCCACTTACTGAAGCACAGAGGTGCTCTGGGCTTTCTGAGTGTTTATTATCCAGGGGGTGCAAACTCCTCCCCATTTTGGAAAAGGAATACAGGGATATACCAACTCTTCTATAAATTAATGACAAATATGCATATACAAACAGTGGCCAAGGATTGCTTGTTTCCTTTCTTTTCTTGCTGATGCCTTTACCTGAAAAAGAAAACCTTTAGGATTCTACTTCAGGAGAAAAATCCCATCCAGTTTAACTTGAGCATCATCCTTTGGGTAACAGCACTTGCAAGGCTCCGTGTTTGCTATTGTAGAGAGCTGGAAAACAAGTTGTGTGAAGAAAGGGGATATGATCAAGCAGATGTCTTCATTATATCAAAAGGAGGAGGGCAAAGTTTATGTCAGAGGCCAGATTTTCAATGCAAAGCTCAGAAACTCAAAATAAATCCAACCATTTACCGGAAAATACAATCACACAGGACTGTATCTCATCCACTTTTGCTCTTTGGTGTGTTCTAATTAAAAATATATTAGAGGAAAAAAAAGGCAGATCTTTTTCTACCAATTTTGGTGGTTCATGGCATACTTTTGAAGCAGAGGAAGTAACCAATTTTTTCAGAAAAACAAGAGGCAGCAGCACATTTTCTAAAGAAAATGGCAATGATTTAGCTCTACTGTATTTGTCTACAATTATTTTTTGCTGCCATTATAAGTGACAGACTGGTGTCTCTATAGGGACTTTCAGTCCCTTTACTATCTGGCTTTTACACAATTTTATTGCAATTATATTTCTTAATGCTAACTCTGCAAAGATAATATATAGAAACAAAGTCATTTTTTATCAAGTTGCCTACTACCAGAAAACATGTACCTTATATTTCCTCCACCCACCACTTCCATCAGCTTTGCATGTAAAAACGTAACCCTAAGGCATGCTTCCTTTTTAAGAAACATCTTACAAAATACTGCTCTGAGATACATGAAACAGATAAAATTTCTAGAAAGCACAACTGCAGTTCCAGGGCATCGGATGATACTTCCTTATTGCAAATGTTATCAGCAGGTGGGAACAATAAGTTCTGAATATCTAATTAGAGTTAATTGATTGTCCCACAAAGGCATAAAAAAAGATAAAATATAACAAATATTCTGAATAAAACCACCTATATTCAGGAAGTGAAATATGTGGTCCCCCCTTCTGGCCCTTACTTGCTTTGCAGTCATGAGTGCCAACTTACTAAGGCTTGAACTACAGAAACTTTTTTTACTTGGAGGGGACCTCTAGTGGGTCACTCCATGCATATCTCTCTGTAGTTCAGTTGCATCATGAATTTTGTTATCTAAAATAGTGTGTAATAGCTTTTCTTCATACACAAGTTAGTATTCGCCAAATGCTGTCCTGACATTTATGTCAGGTCAAAATCATTATTATTGCTATCATGTAGTTCCTCTAATTTAAGTTCCTCTAATTTAATTTAATTCACAGTTTTCTGGGTATTTAGACTTTTGGCAACTTTTCTGTGATTCCAAATGAAAGCAAGGGCCAATTAATAAAGAATTCACCACCACTGATATAAGATGTTCCTTATTTTGGACCTTACCAAGGTCCTTAATTCAAATTTACCCAATAATAATAATGGCATTACAGTTATGACTCAAAAAGTTCTACATAAAGAACCCCCACCACTAAAGAAATATTTGCAGAAAAAATTACTTAATTAACCTTACAGAGATCCATGAACATTCCTAAGTTTTATGGAACCAGAGGCTTCTAATTTAAAGAAGTCCCCATTCAAATAAGCATATATTCAAAGCCCAAAAGATTTCTAGATGCATACATCACCCTTATTCTGGGAGGCTATTTTGTATTCTGGTTTTTTTTTTTTTTTTGTATTTCTCTCTTTGATGTATCACTGCACATTTTAGGTACACTACTCTTTAAAAAAACTCTGCCTGGAACTTAAAGTAAGATAAGTTCTATGAAGGTGAATCAGCCTCTTCTGCTGACAGTCTGCAGGTTTCAACTTTCAATTCAAAAATCTGTTCTAAAGTTTGACATGTGTTTCAAATGAGATAACATCCGGCAGAAGGCAGTTGCCCCGTGTTGCTTGCTTAGTCACAGCAGCCCATTCTTTGGGGTTGATCAGAATTAGGGTCTCACTTATAAAAATAACAAGCAGTGACTCAGTCTGAATTGCATTTTTAACAGTGTTTCAGCCTAGCTAGGGTCTACTGAGCTTACTTTATCTGCTTCACAAAAAGGTAAAAAACATAGATAATAAAACCCTCTCTGGTTTAAATTTTTTTATGAATAATGATTCTAAATACAAAGACAAGAATATCGTGCTAATGGGGAAGTTGCTGAAAGAAGAAAATTAAAACATACACACTGATCACCCAATTGTGAAAGTGTTCCAATAATATTAGAGATTATAGAAATGTAGGGTTTGGGTTGAATTTTATCTTCTATTTTATTTTTCTCCATTGGGATTTAATTCTATTTTGAAAACAGATGAGTAGTTGAGGCACTTTCCTGGATTAAAATAGTAATATTTTTGTTTGAGCTTTCCTCTTATGAAAATTAACTGGTCTACATTTTTAAAAGTTCCTTTTCCTAAGGAATGCTCCCTTTTTCAAAGCAGTTATATGAGAAAGTTCAGGTTCTTCTTAATTAACTATAGAAATGTAGATAATCTTTGTAACCCCATCACTCACAAAGTAGGAAGATAAGGCAAGAGGGGGAAAGTACAAATAACCTTTCAGAAAGGTGGTACACCTTCATTTACTACAAGAATAAAATGGGGTAAACCTCTTTAAATGTTTGGGTTAGAGGGGACTAGATAAAGCCAGTATCTACCTGCTCAAGACTGAACTATCCAGGAATTTTTCAACTCTATATTAAAATAAAGAAAACTTATTGACGAATGAATGCTCTGAGTATACGTGCATATATTTATGTAGGGTTGACCCATATGCAGAGGATACTGAGGGCCCTGCCATCCACACAGAGTTTTAGAGATTATTTTACCTTCTTTTATCTGTTTATTATCTTTACCCTAACATTGTTGGATGCTCATTTCCTCTCTTAATCAGATCACCTTGCTGAGATTTATAAGAGTTTAATTAGAGCCAGAATGTTACTATTAAATTTGATGTGCAGTATAAATGCGCAGCATAGGTCCCAAGCTTCTCCGATATGCAGGGATAGGCTGTAGAAGAGAGCAAATGATAAAGAAGATGAGGAAAATAAAGCTAGCCACTTCAGAGTATGATTTATCTTCATATTTCATCACTTGAAAGATCACTGTGTTTTTCTCTTTCTATAATTTCCTAAATTGGTAGACCCGCTCAAAAGATGTTCAGGAGACATAATAAGCTATAGGAATGGAAAATAGCAAGAAAAAACTAAACTGAAGATGTGTCCAAGTAAGTAAAATGAAAAGAGATAAAGAGGTAAATTTTTACATAAGAGGAAAACATAAGAATAGAAAGAGAACTAAAATTAACACTTTTACACAAGGTACATCTTCCACTTTATAAATACTGCTACTATTAAATAAAACTTTACAAACATGATTACATCATTAATATGTTTATAAATAGTGTACTTCTCTACCATGGAATGCAAATTTAAATATTATCCTTAAAAAATAAAAAATCACCATCTAAAAGAAACAATCCTGCATGGATCATAAAATAACCAGAGGAGTATATATATTTTTAGAGTGGTCTGAGATCTCAGAAGAATCAAAGAGAGAGGTTTTCTTAGTGCTTTAAAGAATATCAACTCTTTTCCTTCTATTATCTTTAATGTCCTGCAAGCTAAATAGATACATTGTGTCCTTCTGACACCTGCAACCCAAAGTATACAATAGTGATACAGACCAAATGTAAGTCACCCATTTGGATCCTACATGCCTACATGTGTTACAGCATGATGAAAGACTAAGCCCACCTCCACCCAATACGTGCCTGAAAACAAATATGGAAAATAAAAATTCAGCCAAGATAAAAAATAGTGACCAGGAGGCTCAGAATTTTTATACATCCAAATAATAGTGATAATTGTGAAGTAAGTGATAATAAACTAACCTTTACTGAGCTTTTCTACATGTTACACACTATTATAAGTATTTTACATGCATTCTGTATAGTAATAGTTACACAGTATATCAAAAGGAAAATGTTAAACTTGTATCCTCTTTATTTAGCCTTTTTGGTTTGAATTTCGAGGGAATTTGTTTGAGCCAAGTACTTAATGAATGTGCTGTTAACAAATACTTGTGATATCTTAGAAGTAAAAGTATGACTCAGAGAAATACAGAGTAACAGAGGGCATGAGCATAATGCGATTATTTTGACCACAGCAATGCAGATTTTAAGGCTAAGGAAAATGTTTGCAGGTTACTGAGTTTTGAAAAACCATTTGTAGGCATTCACTGGAGTATATAATTGTAATAAAAAGGATTGTGTGGGCCATTTGTCTGAGAATAATGGTACTTTCATACAAGAATAAATTATCTTCTCCTGCCTTCAGAAAAAGCCTCATGTTGAAGGGACTAATTCAGGAAGGTAGCTAAGAATGACAACTATTTATTTCACTGATGGGGGCATCCCACCTCATAGCATCTGAGGACATCAGACCTTTCTCAGTGCATTGACATACTCACTGGGTACATGGTGTTTGGGACTGTGGGTAGAACTGAGTAAAATTGTGTTTATGTCTTTCCTTAGCTGATGGGTACAAATAACTTTTCTTCTTTTATGACCACAATTTTGTTCATTCATTACCATCACAGTTCAGTATTTGTTCTGGATGATTTCTTTACCAAGTTAAATTTTACCAAAAAAAAGTTGGGGAGCAGGGGAAGGGTAGTTAGTAGAGGAAGGAAAGAAGGAAAGAGGGAGGAAGCCATCCTCTTAACAATATAGTAATATTACATATGGTTGACCTTAATAAACCGTTTTCAATAAACTCTATTCTTTCTATTGCCACCATTTAAAAAGCCATGTAGTTTATCCAGGCTGCGTGGACAGTTTGATAATTATAGGTATAATCACTAAATGTGAGACACAGAAAGAGATAGAAAAGACTTTACTCAACACCCAACACCCAATGACAACACCCAACTTTCATTTACATTTAAGACACACTTACATTTGATGACCAGAGAGACAAAGTGACTTGTTTCTCTCTCTCTTCAATAACTTGACTTCTAGTTGTTGGGTGTAATTGCTTTTTATGATCTCCACTTAATTCTGGCATTAAAAATTAAAGAGGAAATTTAAGCCTACAATGTCATTATTTATAAATATGCTGTGAAGGAGAAAACTTGGAAACTTATGGAGAAAATAAGGATTTATGGGTCTTTAGTAATTTCATGTGTTCATACCATTTTGTAAAGCTCCAGCTGTAAAGAAAAATTAAAGCTTTCCTTTGAAACTATGACCACTACACTACATGGCAGGAGGGTGGGGGGAGCAGGACATGATAAAACTTAGGTTTTTGTTCCATTTGTAATGGCTTGATGGTAGTTTTGAGTGAGCTTTATTTAAATCAGTGATTCTCCAGGCTATCCAAAGTCAGGTCTCCATCTTTGGAAAAAAAGAAGTTTATTGGTCAGTGATCAGATATGAAAAATGACAGCAACCTATTGTGTTTTTCATAAGTTTCAATGTAATCAATTTAAAGGACTCAGACAGTGACCCTCCCACTTCTTTGAAGTTAAACGTCGATTCTTTTTCATTAAAGTGTATGGCTAGATTATGTTGTTTTTCCCCTTGGCAAAATTAAAATCTGGCTAGCAACCCAATGTCAACCCTCCCCCTTTACAAAAAAAAGACGGTTAATGTTCCATGAAATCCAAAAGTCTGAGGACCACTGGGTTAGATAATGAATAACATCATGTTGAAAAATGATTGACCTAGTTCTCTTCCTTATTTGGATGAATAAAAAGTAAAGGGGAATCACAATGATATTTAAAAGCCAAAAAGACAAATTAAACAAAAGTCATTCAATCACAAGGTATCCTTGAATCCCTTAATTAAACATTATAGAGATTAATACCAATGTTTGGAATATTAATACAATCTTTATTATTAAGAGGTATTCCAAAAGTATACTTTGCCAAGCTCATGGCCAGAATGCGTCATCAAAAATGAATTTGCCTTCTTGATAATAGTGGGTTATTCAGTGGAAAACAAAAAAATATTGTGATTTCTATCTTATTTGATAAGGAAAACTCAGCTCAGTTTAACCATAGATGTTATAAAAAGGGCTATCTTTTTAGTGAACTATATAATACTGTGGACACAAATTTTCTAAGATGTTCATTTATATTTTAAGATATGCATTTTTACTTGAAAATATTGCCTTCTAATTTATAGTACAGATTTCCATCATGAAAATGAGCTCAATATATTTTTAGCTGCAAAGCTTACTCCTTTTCAGGATTAAAAAGTTTCATTAAGCTATCATCCATTGCATAAAATGTTTGAAACTGCTCAATTTCATATTCAACTAATATATTCTAAGTTCTCCTTAGCAACAGGTTCTAATTTAATACAGATCAAATGGTGTGGTCAGACTAAGTAACCACTAATGTAAAATGATAAAATACACCAAGACTGTTACATTACGGCCAAATTCTAATTTGAACGAGGCTGAGCTCCTGTATCTCCCAGCAAGTATTCTCATATTAAACTACTACTTTGTAAGTATCTAGTTGGGATTTTGTCAGTGTTTCATAAAGGATTAATTCTATGAGGGAGGCCTTGTGGTAAATATTAGTGCTACAGTTTCATTCTCTTTGACTCATGTCTACCTTTTTATCAAAAAAATAGGTGTTTCAGGCAGGTCCTAATTGAGACAGCAGAATGAAGGGGTCACCTACTGGTTAGTGTCATCAAGGGGAGGTGGTCCCAAACCTCCAGATCCAGGAAGTATGAGCTCTGAAATGAGTTTTGCATTCAGAGAAAGCATATTTACCTGCAGAAAAACTGCCTTTGAAATGGGTGCAGACATGCCAAATACGGGTCCCATATTTTAAAATTTTGTCTCACAATACTTTCTTTCCTTCCTCAAGTTTGCCTTTATTTCTCAGATGCCACATTCCAAATTATCTTTCCATACAGCACCATGGTTGTTTTTCTAAAAAACTTTCCCTATTGAATTTAAATGTGTGTGTTTTGTGTTCTAAAATACAATAAAATTAAAGAGATGACCACAGTAGAGGAAAGGACGCTGCAAGATGTCTAATGGTCATGTGAAAACCACTTTCTCATCAAAGTTACTTTAAGACATTAAGTTGAAAGCTACATAAGAGAAAAATGTTCTCCAGCAACTGAGTTTAATGTGATGTAATGAAAGAGTTTTATATAATGGATAGAGGAGAAATAATTGAAACCCTATGCTGGATGAACTGGACACTGAAGAACAAGAAGTTTGCTTTGCACCCTAAATGTTCTGAACATTAATAGAGCATATGTTTGCTACCCAATGTCACTAAATTAAAATGGATTTTTAAATGGCTTATTTTTTTCTATTTTCTGTATGACAATCTTTTCATCATGGCTGGTTATAGAAACCAATCACAGACAATAACAGGCAAACTGGCCCTGCTTTGTAATTTAAAAATATGCACTAACATCCGGGATGTTATTAAGAAAAACTTTAAAGCAAGGAGTGAAATTTGGGTTGTGCGTTAACCTCAACAACCCAAAGGAGCAGCCAAAGGGCTCCACCGCACAGAAGATGCTATGCTGGTCAAATACTTTCCTGTTTAGGTTTTACCTGATCCACAAGTGCTCTTAAAAATGATGCCAAAACTTTTGGAAAATTCCTTATTAGATTCCCTGACCAGAAAAAGCCTACCTGATATAAATATAAGAAGCTTTATGGAATAAATAAATCTAGGTTGGGAAGAAAGGAAAAAATGATTTTAAAATACCACTTCTCCATCTCAAGATCACAGTTTTAAGATGAAGGCATCACTAGCAAATGTAAGCATATAGTGAGGGCTTAATATGAGCTTCTCATACAAGCTGCAATTCTCTTAAATAAGCAATTTTCCAATTTATTTCCTTTATAAGTTCATTCACACCAGTGACAAAATATAAATTTTCTATCCTGTACTAATAATTTTAAATAGTTCTGACTCCTTTAAAAGGAACCAATTTCAAAGGAAACCCTATCAATGGTGACCTGAGAGCCAGCAGGACGAAGCATGTAAATAGAACTGCCCAGCTTTCAGAATTGAGCCACCAGACCTCTTCTTCCTCCAGGCAGACTTTTTATTAAACTTGGTATGAAACAATATTGCTTGGAGCCTGATTAACAATTTATGCCTTCCTAAACAGATTAGCAGAAGTCTGTCATTTTGATTTTTTAATTCTTAAGTTGTATTTCAAAACAGGATGTACTTCTGACACTTTCAATATATTGTATTTTTCAAAATTCAGACCTAAACATTGTTTTCTTTGAATTTTTTTTCTTTTACAGTTTTAGTATCCATGCATTTTACTATATATTTTCTGTAATAAATAAAGCAATTGCTTTTTTGCTAAGTGACTTGTTTCATTTTTTCAAATAATCCCATATGTTCTTTTAAAAAAATTGTGCAATCTGTTACTTAAGGAGTAAAAATAAGGATGATTGAGAAAATTGAGTAAGATAATAAAAGCTAATGCTTAGAGAGCATTTACAATACTTACGCACTACTCTAAGTGTCTTACATGAATTTAAAATTCACAACAATGCTCTGAGGTAAACTCTGTCAGTCTTCCTTATTTCAAAGACAAACCCTATTTCAAAGACAAAGTTGTAGAATAGAACAGTTAAGTAACTTGCCCAAGGTCACACAGCTACAACTTTCAAAGCTCAGATTAAATCCTAGTAGTCGTAATAGTCTTAAGTATTAAACTTCTGTGGCCTTTTATGCTTGATATGTGTGTATGTATACACATGTATGTATTCAGATAAATGATGGATTCAAATCCAAAAATAATGTCAATATATGTACAATAAATACAATATATGTAGCATATACACATTTTTCAGGACTCAGAAATACAATTAGAAAGAAAACAAGAAACACCTCTTTCCTTTTCAACCCTCAATGAATTTATCATATATTCTCATAACAAGCTAGATCAATTAATGATAGCTCAAAGCAGCAGATACCAGCTTCACAAAAGCCTTTTTAGCTAGAGGCCTGGCTTTTCACTTTAATTTGAGTCAGTCTTGCAATCATTTACTGTTGGCCCCAAGGGGAACCTGGCAAGAGTGTTTGGAAGGTTCAGATTCATCATTATTAATTTATTCATTCTGTAATATTTATCGAGGACCTCCTGTGCCCAGTGCTGGAGACACAGTGGGTGACAAGACAAACATACACTAGCAATTTGGGAAAAATATTCTTTCCTCAGACTCTATACAAAATAAACCCCACATGGACTAAAGATTTACAAGTACAAAATAAAACTGTAACTTTACTAACTGATAATCAGATAAATACATATTTATAATCTTGGGAGAATAATGGACCTCCTGAGCATGAAGCCAGAACTTGAAAACAAAGCAAAGGAAGATGGAGTCATTAGGATGCCTGCTCTATTAATAGGCCATAGCACCTGCACTGTATATAATGTGTATGTAATTCAGAGTTGATTGTATTTTGTCTTCTCTCAATACTTGTATCTTATGTGAATATAGAAACTAGCCATTAGTTTCACGTTAAACATTATGATTTGTACGGTCTCTATTCATTTTCAGGTTTGGCCTTTGACCTATTGCCTCAGCTTAGAAAGAACCACCACACCCCTCCTTCACTACCAAAGCTTATTCAAGTTTTATTTTTGATACTATGCCTCAGAACATTTTCAAGGTGTTTCACTAATCTGATTTCCCTAATGAGTTTGATGTTCAGTATAAAGCCTTATATGATCAGTAGAAATACATTCAGCAAGAAATCATTTTACATGAGAAGACTAGCTGAAATTTAAAACTCAGGCACTAGGATATCAATTCAATAAGCATTTAATGAACATTTTTGTGCAAGGCATTATTGTGTTGGGTGCCATGGATAACACCATGCTTTGATAAGTTGGTTCCAATAGGTACTTGATAGTAAGTATGACCGTTCAAAACTGCCAATTTAGAAACTTATTTAATGAATAGACAGGTGTTCTGTAAGGTTGAGTCTTTCAGGCATGAAACAGATTAGGATCTACCATTGCTAAATCTAGAGTTTAATATGTTGACACCCAACTCAGTACTAATATTCAGCTGGGGTGCACCAGACAGCTGTCCAGGTTGCTTACCTCTAGGATCTCCACTCACCTTCCAAATGACCTGGCCAAATCTTACTGGATCTTCAGGAGAAAGGTCAAGGTCTGTTTCTCCAGGAAGTTATCCCTGACCTCCACTCATCTGTCCTTCTCTCTCCTTAGATATCTCACTGCATGATCTGTAATAGACTTTATGTAGCCTCAGTACAACGGTAAACACATCTTTCCAAAAGTCTCTACATGATTGTCTAGGTCTCACCTATCACACTGTAAGCATCTAGAGAATGAGGGCTCTGGGTCTTACTTTTACCACAAGGGCCTAGCTCTGTTTTTGACAAGTGGCAAGAACACATTAGATGTTTATTGAAAGAACAAGTGCAGAGTGTTCACTTTGAAATTCTGGACTACATTTATATACTTTTATTCATCTTGTACGCTACTTTTCTTATTATATGATTTCCTTTGGACACATTGTGGGAATACACTTAAGAAGCAAAAACACCAGTTCCAGCCTTCTAAAGTGTCCAAAGAGGTTCACCCAACAGAAGGATGACATCCCCAGGATGATCTTAGTGACTTTGGCCAAATGTCTGAAATAGGATTACAGGTCCTGTAACTGGGGGACCTACTGAACAATACATGATTTCAATTTCAATACAATGTTTTCTTATCTAAAAGTTGACATACATTTGGTCACTCTACCCCAAGGCATAGAATTGTAAACAGTTCTTATTTATGTGTTCAGGTTGAAAACTGTGGCTGTATAGTTTTTCTCTTTGGTGTAGGCCAATATGATAAAACCTTAGTTATCTTTTGGTTTACTATGCTCCCATAGTAGTACATCAAATTGAATCTACAAAACAATCTGTGGAATACTCTTAGGTACACATTTTATGAGCAAAATCATTTTTCCCTTAAATTCCTACCTTGGAAATGTTTCTTGAGGTTCTGTAGGAAGTCTGACACCAGATTCTAAATACGTTGTTATAACCTTGAACATGGCTGTACAAAATAGATTGAATTAAATTCAACTGATTATGTAGTCCTGCTTCATTCCTTAAGTGGCAGTCAATGCATGGAATAGGATCTTCATGAATATTGCTTGGCAATGAAATATGCAGTTCAGCCCAGCTCTATTGAGCATGCCAAATGTTTTGTAAGGTTGTAAGATGAAGTGGGAGAAGTTTGATGTTCCTTATACTTCCCCTATTAATGTGATATCCATCAGCCCAAAGTCAAAGGTACATAGAGAAATTTAAACTTACTAATTAATAGAATAGAAGTTAGTCTGTTTTACATAAGTGGACTTTATAGACTAGAACAGGTATCAGGGTATATTCTGGCAAATTTTTCTATTATATCTCACCACTATAGGAAATTATAACTCCCAAGGAAAAAAAGAGTAGAAACTCAGACCAATTTAGAACCGTGGTTCCCAACATTCCTTTCTGCCTCTGCACCATTCCCTTGATTAACACATTCCAGTAAGTAACATCACTCATTAATACAACTGTATAGGGACAGTCCTCTCCCACACTTCACATCCCCAACTTCAGAGTAAGTAGAGAATTAAAGGATTTTCAGGAGTTATTAAGCTAGTGGGGGTAAAGGGGAAGCCAATAAGCAAGCCTATTAAAGGAGGAAAGGCTATCACAAAAGTGAGCTATAGTAATTCATGTTCAGCATCCTAAAAATCTGATTACTTCTTACTCTTTCTCACTAAAGTGTTTTCAGCCTGTGTATTAGTATGCTTTAGGCTATGGTTAAGAGTAGATCCCATTTCAAACAAGATTAAGAAATAAATAAAACTATAGTTTACGTAAGAGACAGTCCATAGGAGAGCAGGTTCCAAGAGATGTATGGATGAGTGGTGTGATCAAACCTCAGGATCTGTCTCTGCGTCATGCCACCTTCAGCACCAAAGACATATAACCAGTGATTTCTCTCAGACTTCAAGATGCCTGCCAGTGGCATATTCCTGCCTAGCAGAACAGAAAGAAAAACCTCTCTCACAGTCGAGGATAAAGAGTAGTGCCCTTCAGTCCAATTCGGCTCAGGTCATACCAACCTACTTAATATATTATTAGTGGCTTGGAAATCCAATGCACTAATTGGCTTTTTAGACTAAAGATCCATTCTTGGGATTAGCTTCCTTGAACTGTGCATGAGTGTGTGTTGTGGGGAGGCAAGATACCCAAAAAAACACTGGGATTCTCTCAGGAAAAAAGGTGAGAGAGCAATGTTGGTAGTTAACTAACACTGTCTACTACAATTTAGTCACTTAGAATCAGTATTTTTGCTCTAAGGGAAAAAAAAAATCTAAGTATTATATAAGAGGGATTCAATGAGATTCAATTTAATAAACTGTAGCTTTAGTTTGTAACAACTCCACCTATCCCATCAAGTGAGGGTTACCTCCAAAATAGCAACTAGAGTGAAACTAAACCATTTAAATGACCTCTGTTCCTATCTTTTATTTCACTCTATCTGTGAAATGGATTCTTGGTGTATTTATTTTGGGAACAGACTGACTAGAAATACATCACTGTTCAAAAAGAAAATATTTTTTTTCATCTAGGGATTTGAGGCTTAACTAGCTGGAAGGAAAGTATAATTTCATTTTGTTCTCATAGTCTCATTTAGACAATAATCTTAAGAGATTCAAAGGACACTATGCCATGTGACCACTTTCCTTGCTCTCCGGGGCATGGCTCAGGCTTTAACTTTTCTAGCATGTTCTGAAGTGCTTTCTTAAGCAACATTTTTGCCTTTAGCACTGTCCTAACCATGGGAGCTGTAAGAAACCTTTAAAGTGTTGTTTAAAAATAGCATCACAAAACAATTTTCTCTTTATTGCTAAAAATATCCCGAATCTTTCTTTAAGAAGGTGTTTTTTTTTTTTGGCTTAATTTGAAAAGCAAATAAGCTGAATTGCAGGCATGTATCTAAATCCAAGTCGAAACATCAAGAAGTAATTATAAAATATAAAATGAAAAACCATGTTCTACCCCTGTTCTCTGGAAATTTTCAGTCAAAAGTAAGGTTCCGGGGTTGCTTTTTTTTTTTTTACAAGTGCCTTTATGTGGATGTGATGTCTGCCACACAACAGGATGTTTCTGAAACATCCTGTAATAAAATCTGAAATCCTACATTTCTTTCCTAACCTTATTTGTATTTCCCTAGAGCTGACCTTGCCACAGCGTGAGTTCACCTCTCTGCAAATGTTTGTGACAAAAAAATTTGGGGGTGGGGACGGGTGGATGGTTTTGCCTAGCAATTTGAGGGCAGAATTAAGGAACCATGACCCTAAAAGATTCGTGTTTAACTAGGAAGTGAGTTATATGTGAAATTTTGAGGAAAGGAAGATCTTTGAGCTCTTAAACTACCCTACTTTTGTATGAGGAAGGGAGTCCCAGGTTGACTGCGTATATACAACCACTTCTCAGGAGGACAGATGACCCTTTTGAACATTTCTCTTGGTGCAGTTTCCTCCTGTAAAATGAGGATAATGGTCGTTTCAGCTCCCTAAGGGTATTGTGAGGCGCATCTGAAGCTGGAAATAACTTTAGCGCCCTGTCAAGCACGCCAGAGCACCCCCAAAATGTTAGGTGTTTCTATGGCTGTTTGTTGCGATCATTTTTTTTTTTCCAAATTTTCCATCAGTTTAAGGGTCTTGGGTATTTTTAACATGCTGCAGGCTTTTTTTCTTTTTTAATTTAACTACTTGGAATGAGGCACATTTTTTATGTCACAAATGTAATGTGCCACTGGGGGCAATCTGCCCACAACTCTACTCACTGGAACGCGTTTTGGCTGACACAGAGAACGTGCCAAATGTGGCTTAAATTCAGAATTTCATCAGAGCTTCTTAAGCACTATTCCCCAGAAAATCTGCCACCCAAGCTGGGCTTCATTTGGGCTTGCAAAGGTGTGAACTAACTTCAGCCAGAACGATGTAAAAATGGTAGACGTGCCTGCTGCTCGGCACCGCTGTCTCGGCCTGTGGGTGCGCGTCTCACCTGTTTGCCAGCCCGCCCTTGTCTATGTGGTGCTGACGGCAAGGAAGCCAGAGAACATGACGGACACGGCACACGCACAAACCAGAACACCTCAAATAAAATGGGGGAACTAAGGTTCCGTTCACAAAGGCGACGTAGGGGGTCCTGAGTTCACCTCCTCCCAGCAAACACACCCAATCTACAGCGACACGCAATACAACTTCCGGATACAAAGCCCACAGCCCCGCTGGGCGACCCTCCGTGCCGCACTGCGGCCGGAAGCGCTGTGGGCCCCGGGCCCGGCCCCCCCCCACGCCACCCGGGACCCTCGCTCAGGGAGGCTTTTTTTCTTTTTTAATTTAACTACTTGGAATGAGGCACATTTTTTATGTCACAAATGTAATGTGCCACTGGGGGCAATCTGCCCACAACTCTACTCACTGGAACGCGTTTTGGCTGACACAGAGAACGTGCCAAATGTGGCTTAAATTCAGAATTTCATCAGAGCTTCTTCAGCACTATTCCCCAGAAAATCTGCCACCCAAGCTGGGCTTCATTCAGCACTATTCCCCAGAAAAGCTGCCACCCACCTGACGCACACTCGGGTGGCCGTGCGGTGCTGTCCAGATGGAGACCGGCGGGCGCCTCTCAGCTCTGCGCGGCGCACGCCGCGGGCGCCATCTTGGCCCCTCCTGCCCCGTCTGGGGCTCCCGCCGCTCCCTGCAGGGCTCCTGCAGGCACCTGGCGCCCCGATTTTCACAGCTGCCGCCCAGGGAACATCCTTGGGTGCTCGGCTCTGGTGGCCAGGAGCTTGCGTTTCTGGGTCCAGCAGGACCGGGAGCTAGTTCTTGACAGGCTGTCACCCCGGGGCCCTGCACAGACAGCGGACTGAAACATACCCAGAGTCTCCGTGAAAAAAGAGGCCTGTTTGCACGGCCGGGAGCTTTGGCCCAAGGGGCAGGCTTCAGGTTTGGCAGAGCGATGGGCCCCGGGGTATGCCCCCTGGGAACCGGGGCAGCACCATCCTTCGCCCTCCGCCGGCCCAACGGAGCAGCAGCAGCTCCCAGCCGAGGCTCGTGCGCTCATCAGGAGACCCGGCATCACCTGGCGCTGGGGTCCCATAGGACTATATATTTCCATGAGCCTTCTTCATACAAAGTTTACTTTCATGTTTATAAATATAATTATGTAACTATAAAAAATTGCCAAGTAAGTTGCTCTGCCTCCTAACTATAATTGTTAAATCTATTCAGAATAAAATTTTTATTACTTTGAGACACAGGAAAAAAATGTTATTTTCAAATTTCAATTCATATATATAAAATTCACAAAGATATAAGATCAATAGAAGACATTTAAGCATAAAAAATACATTAAAATATGTGGGGGAGTTGAGTGGAAATGAAAGAAGAAAAGGAGTGGCATAAAACTTCTATTAAAATCTTGTTCACATGTTTTTAGATGAGGCATTGTGGCTGTTGAATTGCTACTATATTAAGGTGCCATTGGAAAAATTTTAAAGTGATTTCATGATTTGCTTTAATGTTAATATTTAAAATTGGCCAGAAATCACGTTTTTTTCAACAACTTACCCTTTCAGCTGTTAATGTGTAAGAAATACAGATTTTTCAGTATTGCCTTAATTGATGTGCAAGTAAAAAGTTTGAGGTCCCCGACGGTAGGCCATGAAAGACTAATGTGTACTACACCATTCAAACTGAAGCTCTGAGGCCGGGTGCAAACCTACATTCATCAGTTGAGGTGCTTCTGTAGCCGACACTGAATTTCCCAGAAATGTCCAGGGAGCTGTGTACTGAGCCCAGGCTAATTCCTTTGCATAGTCATTCCCCTACCATGAATGGAGAAAATGTCAGACTGCAGGTCCCTCCTGGCAGGTTTCCGATTTTAAGGTCTCCTGAAAATAATATATTCATCAAACACAAGGCACACACACAAGAGCCAGGTGACTCTAATTCTCTATTTCTCTAACTTTATGATGATATGGTTTTACTAACGGAACACTCAATTTGCATTACTAAACACATAATTAACATTCTAGTTTTCAACCTATGAATTCAGATATAAGTGGTTTTACATTTGTTTCCCTAAAAACAGCAAATGGCTACATGTAGTGTATTAGTATTTGGGAGACTATCAGATACCACTCACGACCACTTCAGATCTCAGCTTCACTGTCTCCCATTCCATCCACTGCCATTACAACCGCTTCTGCACAGGCTCCCACCCACTCGCAGGTGCAACCTTGTGGGTGCTTTGCATCAGTCATGTGCCACCCGCACCTTGCCTTCCACCCTAGTGCTCTCCTGTTGACACCACAGAATGAGACACCACAGGAACCTGTTCTCTGCTAAACCATATACAACCCGGAACTGTAGGGAATTTGTCCCAGGAGGTAAACCTTTGGCATATGGAGGGTAGGAGTCCATAGATAAGTGTTTCTTCCTTTCTTCTCCAGGGGAGAAGGTCCAGAGATGCATTTCATAGGATTTCTAGGACAGCCCCATGAGGAGGTAGCCAACTTGAACACTTTCTTGTATCAGTTCTCCTTTCTCACTTTGCTGCCCTGAAATTCTGCTCTTTGGAAACACATTCCCCAATACTGTATTTGCTTATGAAAAAAATAGGAGAAATGAATTTAGTTGTAGAAATCAAGGCTACCAGCTGGTTAAGCTGTTTTTCTAGCCCAACTAGTACTTCTGAACACCTCCCTTTGCTGTTCCTATTCTTCGGAGTCATTCATTCATTCATACTCACTCATTAATTTATTCATTCTTATTTTCAGCAAGTACTGATTGTTTGCCTACTATGTGCTAATCACAGCAGATACGATGAAGAACATAACTCCTGTTTCCTTCACTGAGAACCTTACATCTCCAGGCAAATTCTTAAAAAGGACTGGTAAAGGGCACTTGAAACACATTTTCTTCAAATCTGAAAACACAAAAACAAGCTACTAACTGGCTGGATAATGGATGATAATGGGAAAGGACCTTAGAACCCAAACTATGAAGGCACAGAACAAAGGCTGCAATATAGCCATCCGGAAAACTCCCAAGCAGTACACATCACTTTCAGAGGTGAAGAAGTGTCAGAGGTGATGAAGAATTAAAATTAAAACTACCTCTCCAGACCACACAAGGGAATAGCTGGGGTGTCTCCATCCTGTGCAGAGCTCAGCCAGAAAACAGTGGTACTGCTTAGCTCTTGGGTGAAGGGCTCTGGAGAGTGGCTGGAAGGTTGGTGGGTAAAAGAAAACAGCAGGCTGTTAAGTGAAAGGAGCCCAGCCTGAGCAGTAAACTGCTGCTTAAACAGGTTTATGCAGAATGTGATTGTATGTCTTTTTAACAGCCTCTAAAAGTCTCTTTTTAAAGCCTTTTCAGAAGTAGTTTCCTCTTTTCCTGTTGAACTGTCAAACTGGCAGATGCCTCTGGGAAAGGGGGATCTGCTTTCCAAAAGGCTCTTAAGTAATGTTGGTTAAAAATTACTTTTAAAGCTATCTGCTGGATAGTACTTTGCCCTCTTCCTCTTGCACCCCCCAGCACCTTTCATTCTCCCCAGCCCTATCTGGTTTGCCAATTACTTCTTTCAGAAATCTCCCTCGTTTTCTGACACCTGTGCTGACATAACATGCCATCCTGGCAGGCAACTGCCAATTCTCATTGGAAAATGATTGCTAAACAGTTCAGCAGGAGCTCACAAGAAGAGTTCCTTCCTTTGCCCATGGGAACTGCCATTGTTCCTCCTAATTGTGAGACTAAGCCTTTCTCTTAGTAACTCTCCACCCCTGTGGCCTTCCTGGGTTCTAGAATAGCATAATGGGGGAGAGTCAGTCCTCAAAGGACCACTGCTAATCAGAGGGTGCCTTGAGCACCTGAAAGGTGCATAGGAGGAATCTGGGCTTTAAAAAAAACACACAAACACAAAAAAACTGGACAGCAGGCTGGGAAGAAGCCAAACTCACTGGGTAGTGCTGGTAATTCCAGGGGCACTTCAAACAACTAAAGCATTCTTGCTTTCAATGTTTTTCAGGATTGAGTACTGCAGGCCATTTTCAAATATCCTAAGGGGAATAAAATACCATTTGTATATTTTTTAAAGGCATTAATTAAATTTAGCTCTGACACCCAAGAGTAATGGTCACTGACCTGAACCCTGACCTCCAACTAGGGACTTCAGATGAGGCTAATGGTTGTTGCACAATCAGATCCGTGTCACATATTGAATATAGGTCACAGAATGCCTGGTCCCTGCAGAAAACAAAAGTAACCTTTCTAAGATACCATTTCATATTTGAATAGGCCCATATGCTCAGGATCAGAAAGAAATTGTGTTGGATGTAAAAGAAATCACATTGGGAAAAAGTCGCATTTGAAGCTAAGATGTTTGGCAATGGAACTACATTTCTATAAGACTTTATTTACTGATTGCAGATAAATTTTGACCTGAAATTAATGAAAAATGTGAGCATGCCCTAGTAAAGTTCTGAAACTCATATGAACTGCCAACTTTGAATGATTTTATACTATGACTTTCCTCTTGCTACTTTCAAACATCTAGCTTCAGTTTGAAAGTTTGATGTAAAAAGCATTACAGTTCATATTAGCTCATTCATGAAATCCAATAGAAATGGATCAAGTCACACATATGAATGATTAGATTTAATTATTTTTTACCTGGTTGCTACAGTTGAAAATATAGTCCTGCTGCAGAGGGGATATCTTGCTTAACTTGGGATAAATTGTCAAAAATGAGAGCGGTAAATTCCTTTCTGCTATAATTCTATCTGAATATTCTCTTGAATGATGTCTATCATGAACTTAAATATATTTCAACTATAATTACAAGAAAAGTTCTTCAGTAAGCACCAGTCAATAAGCTAGTGAGGCTTTATATGATACCTTACATTTTCACTGAAAATGTTTAATGAATTTTGAATCCTTTAAATACAACATCACATAGAATTAGATACTGCATTTATTGAGCTGTAATAAACTATTGTATTCAACCCATGCTTCAAAATAGTTCCTACACTGGATCCCTGAAATAATTTAAAACATTTGCTGTTAGTAAAAGTAAGCCTTAAAAAATGTAATGAAGGTGATAGATTTGAGGGACCCATCAATATTAAGGTAATAGAAAATGCAAAAGTAAGTACCTTGGGGCCAATTCAGTTCTACCACGTGAAATAATACTGATTGGAGCAAATCAATGCTTTGAAGATGTAGCCTGACAGAATATAACTCTAATAAAGTTAGGTAAATTGAGAATTCTGTGTATGGTGTGCAGAAGACTCATTACTTATTCCAAAACAGTGATTTTAATTTTTCCAAGTCTAAAGAGCATTGCCACATATAAGCTGATTCAGATGGTGATTAGGTATAAGATTATGTATAAGAGTCAGAGACTTACCTATATTCTCATGTGACCTTGAGTAACTAACTCAATCACTACCATTTTCCCTCTATGTCCTACCTCTTTAACTATTGTAAGGATTAAATGAAAGGTATTGTAAGGCCTTCACATAGTTCTTGGCTCATAGTCGGTACTTAATAAATCTTGTCCATTTTGATTAGTATTATTTCGTTTTCTTTATTGTTACTCTCTGCAAGTAAAAATGTGATTTGTGGATCTTCCCAGCCTCTCTCTCACACACACACTTTGACAGTGAAGAAAGAGGTTCCACATGGGAATCAGGAAACAACCTAAAACCTGTTTTTCTTGACGATGACCCTACTGAAAAAGAGTCACCATTATAAAACAGGAATTAGGCTTTTGATTTTTTCCACAAGAAGTATAAAAGGGGTCCTACATGGTTGTAAATTCTACCAGATAGCCTACTATATTACTTAAATCATTCATTTATGCAAACATTCAACACATTTTTAGAAATTACATCATCTGACACTTTTTTTTTGAAAACTTGGAGTTTTAAAAAAATTCATGACAGTTTCAGGGCTTAAGAAGTTTGTATACAATCTAGTGCTTATTTTGTTGACTTGATTGCAGAAAACCATTACAGTAAATCTCGTGGGGGAAAAGTATGTGTTGTTCCTCTAATACAGGGTGGACAATCTATGGCTTAGCTCGAGTCCAGCCTCTGCCTGTTTCTGTGTGGCCTGCAAGCTAAGAATGGTTTTCAGTTTTAAATGGTTAGGAAAAAAAAAATCAGTAAAATAATATTTCATGACAGTTATATAAAATTCAAATATCAGTGCCCATAAATAACATAGTATTGGAACAAATCATTTGCATACTATCTATGGCAGCTTTTACACCATAATAACAGAGTTGAGTAGTAACAACAAAGACCATGTATGCCCACAAAGTTTAAAATTTATCTGGCCCTTTAGAGAAAGTCTGCCAATTCCCACTCATATAGCAAGCCCTGCTACAAAGAAAAAAAAAATGTTCAAGCAACATAGGAACTTAAGAACAGGTTTTAAACCAAAAATTCATTTGGAAGTCAGTTGCACATGAAAAACAAATAATAAATAGCTATTTGATTCCTGGGCTACCCACAAATGCTGATGAACATTAATTTATTTTAACTGTAGTACTCAGAGCCTGAGTTAAAGAGTTTAGAAATAGGTGGAAATAAGCTGCAGAGGGGGAAAAGATTTTCATAACCTTTTCCTGATTGAAAGGCTATAGCTAGATACATATAACTTTTCCCACGGGTGCTTTCATACTCGGAGCAGAGGAACCTTATAGGTATTTTTATATTCCTCACAGTACTTAGCCACAGGCATTTATAAGTGCACACTATATATTTGTTAGATGAAATCCATTTATTCTGTTATTTATGTTGAATGATCAAGTCATCTAGTGCCCAGCTGTTTCTTATTAGGCCCAATTTTCATAAATTCAGATTGTTTTTTAAAACATTGTCATTTTAACTTTAAAACTGAGACCAGTTTTTCAACATTTTTATTGCAAACCACAGTAAAAAATACATTTTACTTTGCAACCTAATACACACTTTCATATATAGGTATAAAAAGGAAAGTTTAACCAAAAAAATAACCTTTCTACATTCAAAACTATCAATTCTATTCTATTCCATTTAATTATTTTTTAAATTATCATCAGACTTGCTAAATTGGTTTCATGACTGACTGGATGGGTCATAATTTACAGTGAAAAGTTGTCTACAGTATTTCAAAATAAATACTGAGTATTCACAAATGAATTGAGTGAATCAGTTCTTACAGGACCGTTAATTGAGCACCTAAGTAAGTCCTGGCCCAGACCCCAAGCCAGACACTGGGATGTTATGATCAACAAAACATCCTCCCCTCCCCTCAAAGAAATGAATGTTTAGGTGGGAAGGTAACCAGTAAAAAGTAAATGATAGAAAGGTTGAACACTGCTGAGTTCAGCCAGGATATACACAAATTACAGTCTCAAGTTCCCAGCAGCAAACAAAGAAATCCAAGTCCCAGGCCCAGCTGTGCCTCTATTTAGCTAATATTTTAATTAACTTTGGATTAAGACATGGTTTCCTGTTCTGCTATTTAGTAGAACTTATCGCTCCTAAAAATTTAAACCAACTTTTGAGTAGAAAAAACTTTAAGATGTATTTAGCTTAAATACAGATATAAATTGAGTCTAAGTATAGATGATATAAGAATAGGAATTTAAAAGTGTGTTTGCTTAAATAGGGAAGGTATCTGTTTTTTCCATTATCATTAAAGTCTTAAGTTCATTTTAGTTCATTTTTATAACCAGATTACTAAATAATGTTAATATTATAACACATTTGAAATTATAGAGCATTTATAATTGTGGAAATACTAACTTGAAATATACTTGTAATATATTCTTATAACTATTACTACATTAAGCTTAATATTATCCAATGATGCAATTAGACATTTTATATGCAGAGAAGTTCACAAAAACAACTACAAAATACACAATTGTTGTATTTCAAATTATAGCTAAAAGAAAACTGTTTATCTCACATGTCTTAAAGATTTATAGTTAATTAAAGAAAAACATAGGTAGGTAATTCCAAATACACTGCAATTTCATCCATTTAACAAAGAACCTATTCTACTGGTATAAACTATATATATGAGAAAACACAGGGGTTTTTGGTTTTAAAGCTATAACCACTTCCATTTATTTTGATAGAAAATTCTTAAATATGTGCCTCCCACTGTTCCCCATCTTACTCAAGGTCCCGATATAGGCTCTGGGACCCCTTTGTTTTAGCCCCATTCATACAGCAGAGTCCTGTCACATCTGCTTCTGAGATATACCCAAGATTCTTCCTCTCTCCCTGCTGTGAGCACCTAAGTCCAAAGGACCATTTCCTTTTGCTCAAATTACCACAGAACCCACCAAACTTGTCTCCCTAATTTCTCTCTCCTGCTTCTGTGAAATTAGGCTCTACACACAGAGTCATCTGTAAAATTTAAATCAGAACATGTTCCTCATGCTACTTCAAAAGCTCCCATGGTTCCCACTGTACTTAGATGCCCTCATTTCTACCACTCCTTTCTTTGTATACTGCACCTCAATCACATTTAACTTCTTTTTCTTTCCTAAATGTGATGGTGAATTTTATGTGGCAAACTGGCTGGTCCACAGTGCCCAGATAGTTGGTCAGACATTACTCTGGATGTTTCTATGAAGGTGATTTTTGGATAAGAACTCCTAATTTGGTGGATTTTGAGTAAGGTAGATTGCCCTCCATAATATGGGGGGGCCTCATCCAATCAACTGAAGGCCTTAGAGACCAAAGTCTAATACACACATCCACTCCGGGCAAGAAGGAATTCTGCTGGCAGATGGCCTTTGGACTTGAACAACTCCTCCCTGAGTCTCAAACCTGCTGGCACACCCCCACTAGATTTTGGATTTACCAGGCACCCATAATTGCATGAAGGAATTCCTTAAAATGAATCTAGATAGATAGATAGGTAGATGATGATGATAGATGATAGATAGATATTCTGTTGGTTCTTTTCTTCTGGAGAACTCTAATACACCAAACATACCAAAGCTTTTCTCACTGTAACACCTTCAATACCTATACAATTAGAACACCTTTTCTCACTAGAACACTGTCTTGCCAATTGGTTTCAGCCCGAGCAAGTTCACTATGGATTCAGTGTGACCAAAGAAATGACAGTAGAATGTTCTTGGAGTAAAAAGGTTATACCCAACTTTATTTCCACAGTGACAGGTCAGTCACTAAAATCCCGTTCACTCAGAGCAAGTCTGAATGCAGCAAGCCGGTCTCTGCCCCTGGGCCTCTTTTCCCTGCTCTGCTCTCCTGCAGCCTTGCAGCCATGCCACTGTGTTGCCCAGAGCACTGGGCAGAGCTCTTTATGTAGAGTCAGTAACAACGTATTGCCCACACGTGTGTAGTGAGTTAGCCAACCAGGGCCTCCTGGCCACAGGAACTCATTTTATCCACACTCCACCCCTCCAGGATTCTCTCCTCTCAATCTATGTGCCCTCACTCCTCTGCAATGGTCCTCGTGCAAGGAAGCTGGAACATTGTAATCAAACTCCACAACAACATAATATAATATACAAATAACAAAAATTACAAATTATAATAACCCTCAAACCTGAGGAGATCCATTGCATATTCAAACCAGTTCTAACAAATTATAATAACCCTCAAGCCTGAGGAGACCCATTGCCACCAAGTGGTCATCCTGGCTGTATTCAAACCAGTTCTACTCAAACCAGTTAACCAAAAGGACCATAGGTGGGCCTTACAATACCCACCTTCTCCAGCCTCTCCAGCAGAAAGTCTTGCAGACACACAGGCCAATCTTGTTGCTTTCTCTCTGCCTTCTGCTTTGTCCTCAGCAGCCCGAACCGCTGCTCCGGTCTCAGTTGTTGCCACAGCTCCAGTCATCCGATTTCTTTCTGTCTGCTCCTGCCTTTTCAAGCCAACCCACATCTGGGTCCTCGTGACCTTCATGGGGCCCTTTAAATTCTTCCTTCGAGAAGCAGACCATATTTCCTTTCGTGCTTGAGCCTGAGGATAGAAGCAGAGCATGGAGTCCTCCACAACCTGAGGAAGGGGCTGCCCCTCTCCTGAAAGAACCCGCGGTTGCTGAGTCCTTCTGGCTTTCCACCAGCTTTCAGCAAGGTGGGGTCTCAACCGAGGAGGGGCCGATGCCTCCAGCACAGGCAGGGCCTCCACTCCAACCTGTTCATCAAACCTCCACTCCTCTATTTCTGGGGCTGATGGCTCCACTACATCCTTCACTCTTTATATAGAGTCAATAGCAACATACTGCCCACACGTGTGTAGTGAGCTAGCCAACCAGGGCCAGGTGAGAATCCTGGCCACAGGAACCTTCGTTTTATCCACAACTTCATAAACATATTCCACCAAACTCCTTGGGTCTCATATTATCTCATAGAGTTAATGTAGTTGATTAAAATTCGGGTGGCCAAATTCTCCATTTATTCTCTCATCTGTTCATTCATTTCATTACGAAGCATTACCAAGCACTAGGTACTGAGCTACGTTATAAGTATACATTGGTGAATAAAATAGACATACTCCCTCCCCTTGAGAAACTTAGAGTATGCTAAAGGAAGGATGACAGGGTAAGCAAATAAACAATTCAGTAAAGAGATACGTTATTTTAAAACTGTAATGTGTGCTATGAAGTAAACAGACCTGAGTAGAATGAGAGAAAAACTGGGGAAACATACACTCTGATAAGGAAGTCATAAAAGTCCCTTTGATATTTTATTCCCCAACCTGAAGGATGACAAGGAGGAAGCCAAAAGAAAAACAGGGTGGGGAGATGGAGACAGGTAGAGGACACAGAAGGAGGGAGCAGCCTGGGTAAGGACTAAGGGGAGGAATGCGCTTGATCAGTTTAGGAATTGAAGACATCTTTTTCCATGAGACATCATCCTTGAAATCTAAAGGATTTTTTCCTTTCCTTTAGCCTTTGGCTAAGATCTTACGCTGCCTTGCCTGAATTCTTACCCTATTCTGGACAGCGGGTGTGGAGTGGGGGAGACATTTAAATGGAAACCATGTAGTTTTTCATGCAAACTGAAGTTCTTGAACAGAATTCGATTTAAAAAATATCCTGGTTGTTCATTATGCAAGCACATTGTGGCTGCACTTTGACAAAGTCCTTTGTCAACCTCGGGAACTCATTTTGTTCCTAGTCATTCCTCCTTCGCTAGTCAAGCACTCCAGCTCACTGCCAGAACCCTTTAAAAACTAAACGCTTCTGATTGGATTGATTGAATCAATAGTTCTTTTCCTTATATACCTATTGTGCTGATTATGTAGGCCAAACATAGATGGTAGAATGTAGAAACCTACTGATGGTCTTGCACTAAGCCCACATACATTTAGGTCATATGAAATCAACTTTAATTCTATTCTGAAGGAATAACATCTCCAAGTCATAGAATCTCGGAATTGAGTGGAAACAGTCCTCCAAAATTTTAGAAAATTCATCTCACTGAGGAAGACTTTACCTTTTGAAATATATTTTTATTGACCTTTATTAAACACACCTGAGAAAAGGCTGCCATCAAAAACCAATGACTCATGGAAGGAACTGGAAGGAATCAGAAAACCCAACTTAGCATAGTAATAGAACTTGGTGACCTTGTGCCATCTTGTGCTTGAATTCTTTTATTCCTCATTTGCTCATCTGTAAAATAGAATAAAAGCCATCTCTCTTATGAATAATATGAGTTAACAGATTCAGGCATGTTAGTTAATCAGTATGAATGTTTGAGGTGTTGGGAGAGGGTTGGTAAAGAAAGGCAGCATGCTGTAGGAAAAGCTGGCATTGCAGTGGGTAATCGAACAAATAGTTAAACTTCCAACTTGGCCATTACGAGTTGAGTCTCTGGGACAAATAATTCAAGTTCTTTAAACTTCACTTTTTACATGTATAAAAATAGGGATGAAAACTGCTAGATTTGTTCCCAAGTAGTAAACTCTTATTATGTTAGTTTGCCTTTCTTTTACCTATTAACATATTCAATAAACCATGAAATACCTTTCACATCGTATTTTTAAGAATAGAAAAGACTTCCCAAACCAGATTTTCTATAAAACTCCTTATAAGAGAAATAAATCTTAAAATGACCCACATAACTTTTTTTGGATAGGAATATTCACAACTTCTGTGGATGTTTTAATATTTGAAATATATAGCTTTTAATATATGATATGCAAAGACCAAACTCTGACATCAGTTGAACATTCTTTAAAACCAAATTTTCCTTACTCTAAGAACGGAACCTGCCTTCTTGTTAAAGTGATTGATACAGATATAAAAGTTAGCCCTGCTCATAAATCAGAGAGTGAATTAGATATGAGTATGTTAAGTCACTTATTTTTCTATTTGTCATACATAACAGACTTTATGCATTTTTATTTTCCCTGGAATATAAGGAAAGTTTTTTAATTAAAAAAAAATTCCAGAGGAGTATATTAAATTGGGCTTAACATCAAAGTGTTTTCTTTTGATGACTCAGATATCAATACAATAAGGATCACCTCCTGGGTGCCAAGTTCAATGCTAAGAGTTTAGTACACTTTCTCTCACTTAATCCTCTCAATATTTGTAAGATATAAACTACGTGTAAGCATTTAGATTCATTGTACAGATGAGAAAATTGAGATGCGATGAAGTTAAGAAACTTACCTAAGATGGGACAATTAATAATAGTTTATGACCTAAATCAAAGTCTACCTAATTCCACATACCCTCTATTCATTAACTGCATGCACACAGCAAAAATAAAATTAAGCCAATCTAATATAAACTTATCTTCTGTTTTTAGTATTTTGCACATTATACTGATGAATGCCATGATCATTAAATATTTGAAAGACTATATTGTCTTGCAAGACCTCCTTTTGTGTGATGGGAAGTCCTTTGTCCTTCTGCAACACCTACAACTCTTTCTCACACACACACAGACAGCTTTCTTTTCAGCAACGTCTTCACTCCCTCAATCTATACAGTATCTTTCTGCACCTGAAAAAATATCCCCCATTTTCTTTCCTAGTTGACTTTTCTGCAAGCTCATGACACCATCTTTATCTTTTGAGCAGTGGAGATTTGTTTAAAAGCCCTTTTGAAAATGAACCAGATTTTAAGGACAGTTTCATTGTGGGGAATAAAATTTGCTCTTAAGGCTTCCTTAATGTGTTTTCATCTCCCTTTCTTGAACTGCTTTACTAACAACGCTCTTAGTATATACTTCTCCTTAAAGAAATTTGTTGTCACAAAAATTAATTACTCTGCTGCTCATAAAATTAGAATTTCAGAAAAATGGAAGCTTTGTGACATTATCCCTCCTTCTGGGAAGCACACTTGTGCTCTTTAATGTGGAACTTAGGAGTCTGATAAATCCAGAACTTTGTTTAAATAGTTTAATGAGATTCTTATTTTATTCTTCTTTGTAATTATTTGTAGAATGTGCAGCTCTCAGTGATTTAATTCTTAAAAAACTAATTAGTGTGCTATGGAATGATTTGTCTTTCGTGAATTTCCATTAACATCACACTTTGGTTCTGGTGGGATATGTTGCATTGAGTTCCCTGTGGGCATCTCTGTATGAAATGCATATTTAACTGTGTCCAATATAATGATTACTAATGAATGAATGAGTCAAAAGAAAAAAGGATGGTTATTTTGATGAGCCTTTTATTTAGAAGGCTAAAGTTTGAAATCCCATAAAGGAGTTAAAAATGTATTTTCCCAAATAATTACTTATTAAAGGAATGCTCTTGTAACTATGGGGTGGGGGGGAGGAATATTTTCCCAGCTGGGGCAAATTACCTTTGAAACTGATATCAGTCAGAGGAAGAAACCCATTTATTGCTTACAAGCAGTCTTCCACTTCTGCTCACCCATGTCTCACAACCCAGCTGCAAAAAGGGACCCCACCAAACCTCTCCCATCCAGATATGCCCTTGCTCCCCCATGTAATCACCTGTTGATATGGAGGTGGCTACTTCTCACCACCCCTTAGAAATACCTGTTGATATGGAGATACATAAAGGCCAGGCGAGAGATTCTGGAAATATTGCAATTTTATCTACAGCTCTATTCCTAAAAAATACTGCAGTGCAGCAACACAGAAGGATTTATCAGTGATAATGATATGATGGTGGTGGTGGTGATTGATAAACAATAGAGAAAGACTACCAACATTTACTAGCTGCTTATGTGGGCCCAGCATCCTGACATCATCTTATTTAATCCTCACAATGACCTGTTAGACATGTATGATTATTATTCCATTTCACAAATGAGACAACTTAAACTTTGATTAAATAAATGATCTCAAGTCAGATGGTTAATTAGAAATAGAGGAAATACCAAGTTTGCAGAGACAAGCTTTTAACCACTCTGACTAGCATTTTAGTCTTTATGAATAAAACAAGTCATCTCACATTATTTATATTTAAGCCTAGTTCTCTGTATTGTTTAGCTCATAATTTTAAGGCAGTGGTTCTCAACCAGGGGGGATTTTGCTCAGGGGAACATTTGTCAATATCTGGAGGCATTTGTGGCTATTAAAACCGGTAGGTACTACTGGCATCTGGTGGGTAGAAGCCAGGGATGCTGCTAAATAGCCTACGATTCACAGGACAGACCCCAAAACAAATAATTATTTGGCCCAAAAGTCAGTAGTGCTGAGATTGTGAAACCTGTTTTAAGGATGTCCAGTGAATGATCTTCTGGTAATCATGCCTTTATATGGCTTGCTTTCTGTTCTAACTTCAGTGTTTTGAGGCATAAATGATTTGGACTTTGTGTTTATAGGAGAGACTGCATAAAACAAACTCAGAGGGCTTACATCATCCCTTAGAGTTGCAGAGGGTAAAAGTGATGTATCCTTTGGGCTTGATATTATTGCTATAGACAGAACATGAGAGCCCATTCTTGACATACAGTACACTGAGTACGTTACAGAGTCAGATGTTCATGCTGCTAGTGCATGGTGGGTATGGGTTTCTCCATATTGTGTTTAAGGAACCTGAATAGTACAGCATTTAAATAATTTTCCTAAAGTTAAATAGCTCTTATGCAGATGCCCTAGGATTCACATCCCAAATACTGTCTCTGTTCACTATTCCTAAACATAATTAGCAAGAGAATGTAGAGTCCCGAGTTCTGCCCTAATCTTTTACTGTAGTAATGTGAGATTTTTCCTCACATAGTCTTTTCAGCTTAGATATACTTTTCAACTTAGATACAATTGAGTAGCCCATTAGATAGGAGAGTTTGAGAATAAATGTTCTTATTTCACAAAAAAAATACATATCCCCTGCTGTGTTATAAACAGAGTATAAAGTAGTGTATTTATCTAGGATGGAATATGAGTGATCATCTCTTCTAATCAGATGCTTGCCTTCTTTGAAAAAGAAACCAAAGCACAGAGAGGTTTGTAGCTTGATGGTGCTCACACAGCAAGTTAGGGAAAGTCTGAGACCAGGCCCAGTTCTCCTACTTCTAGTCCCTTTATTGCCTCTACCCACAGTGTGCCCACCTCCTTGACCCCCCTTCTCCCTCCAGTGGGGCTGATGGTAGGAAAGCCTCTGTCAGTTCATCCTCTTGAACTAGAGAAATGCTCTTATAGACTAGGGACACAAACTCATTATCTCCATTATTTCCAGAAATTGTTTAGCACGGCAATTCTGGAAAATCAGTCCTTTGAAGAAGAAAGATGAGAACAGTGAAATCCCACAATCCTCATTATTATGCAGTCAAATCACTCTGTAAAACTAATTAAGGATTTTGCAGTATTTCATGCTCCTCAGAATCAAATGTGAAGAAATACGATCTCATGACTTTCACAAGAAAATGGTGAGTCTGTTCAAACCACATAATCTCAAAGCCTGAAAATCACTCCTTTCTGGAAACTGTATCACTTCTCGCAGACAGCATGTTACCTGCAGACACATTTCCTCAAAAGCAGGGCTCCTCAAGCCTCAGACATCACAATCTCTCTACTTACATCATGCTCTAATTCAGAGAAGAGTGGAGGCTTCTTTTCACCCTTTCCACCTCACCCCCATTCTTAAACTCAATTGTATAAGAGACAAGGAAAGGGAAATATATGAAGGGGGAAGGGGGGACCCCTTCCCACCAGATCTCCTTTCCCACACCTCCTTCGTGCTCTGTACCACTCCACAGTGAATATGGAAGGTAATCTATTGGGGTTTGGAAGAACATATTTGAACTTCAATATTAATTATTTTCATCACATATACTTTCAATTTATTTTTCTTTACTCAATGCGATATATGTGTTAGTACAGAAGTACATGGATATAATTAATAACTATACATATTTAAGGGTTATATAGCTTTACAATTTGTTTTTTTGGTATCATTAATCTACAATTACATGTGCAACATTATGGTTACTAGACTCCCCACATCATCAAGTCCCCACCACATACCCCATTCCAGTCACTGTCCATCAGCGTAGTAAGATGCTATAGAATCACTACTTGTCTTCTATGAGTTGTACAGCCTTCCCCGTGCCCCCCAACCCTACGTTATGTCCGCTAATGGTAATGGCCCTTTTTCCCCCTTGTCCCTCCCTTCCCACCCATCCCTCCAGTCCCTTTCCCTTTGGTAACTGTTAGTCCGTTCTTGGGTTCTGTGAGTCTGCTGCTGTTTTGTTCCTTCAGTTTTTTTCTTTGTTCTTATACTCCACATATGAGTGAAATCATTTCATACTTGTCTTTTTCCGCCTGGCTTATTTCACTGAGCATAATACCCTCTAGCTCCATCCATGTTGTTGGAAATGGCAGGATTTGTTTTCTTCTTATGGCTGAATAATATTCCATTGTGTATATGTACCACCTCTTCTTTATCCATTCATCTACTGATGGACACTTAGGTTGCTTCCATTTCTTGGCTATTGTAAATAGTGCTGCGATAAACATAGAGCTGCATATGTCTTTTTCAAACTGGGCTGCTGCATTCTTAGGGTAAATTCCCATGAGTGGAATTCCTGGGTCAAATGGTATTTCTATTTTGAGTTTTTTGAGGAACCTCCATACTGCTTTCCACTATGGTTGAACTAATTTGCATTCCCACCAGCAGTGTAGGAGGGTTCCCCTTTCTCCACATCCTTGCCAACATTTGTTGTTGTGTTTTGGATGTTGACCATCCTCACTGGTGTGAGATGATGTCTCATTGTGGTTTTAATTTGCATTTCTCTGATGATTAGTGATGTGGAGCATCTTTTCATGTGCCTGTTAGCCATCTGAATTTCTTCTTTGGAGAAGTGTCTGTTCAGATCCTCTGCCTATTTTTTAATTGGATTATTTGCTTTTTGTTTGTTGAGGTGTGTGAGCTCTTTTATATATTTTGGATGTCAACTCCTTATCAGATACGTCATTTATGAATATATTCTCCCATACTGTAGGATGTCTTTTTGTTCTACGGATGGCGTCCTTTGCTGTACAGAAGCTTTTCAGCTTGATATAGTCCCACTTGTTCATTTTTGCTTTTGTTTCCAGCTTTACAATTTTTTGAGGTCACTGTTCTATATGTTCCAGAACAGAAACATTTTCTGAGTCTTCCCCAAGGTACTAGCATATAGACCTCCTTCCCCTCCCTGGTGGTGCATCGGAGCCAGACACCCTTGTCCCTTCACTTCCTAACAAGCCTCACAGAAAATGGCTTCCTCCAGAATTTATATCTCTATCATCTCCAGTCCCAACTTCATTTTTCTAAAGAAGCAAGTATAGATTCCAGCCCAGCCACAAGATGTGGCTGTGTTTTTCGGACACTCCCTGCCTGCCAACTGCTGAGCCTACACAATCCATTTACCTCCTGAGTTAAAGGGACTCGAGCCGAGCTACCCTACATCTGCACAAGCAAAGTTTGAGATCCACAGAAAAGACAAGGATCCTGTATTAGTTGTCTACTGCTGCTCTAACAAATTACCCCAACAGAGTGGCTTAAAGCAATACAAATTAATTATATTAACAGATGTGTACATAGGTCAGAAGTGTCACTGAGCTAGCACATTGGGTCAGTGGGCCATGTTTCTTTTGGACACTCTAGGGGAGGATCCATTTCCTCGCCTTTTCCACCCTCTGGATGTCATCTGCATTCCTTAGCTCATGGCCCTTTCCTCTATCTTGAAAGCTGGTGGGGTAGCATTTTCAAATATCTATACCTTTCTCTCAGGCTTGTGCCTCACTGTCATTCTTCCCTGACCTTTCTGCCACCTTCATATAGAGACCTTGCAGTTAGTTACATTGGACCTACCCAGATAATTTCCCTATTTCAGGATCCTTAACTTAATCACACCTGCAAAATCCCTTTGCCACACAAGGTAACAGGTAACATATTCACAGTTTCCGGAAATTGCAACGTGTACATCTTTAAGGGGCCATTATTCTGCCAACCACTGATTCCATGCCAGGACTCAGGAGTTGAATCAGCTGAACACAGAAGCTGCATTTATTTGCCTTGATTCCAAACTTGGAGGAATGGAAAAAAGTATGATCCCAGGGTTAAGCATATCTAGAGTCCCATCCCAGCTTTTCCAGTAACAAAGCTATATGATCTTAAACATGTTATTTAATGTCTTCATGATTGTTTCCTAGCCTGCAACACAGAGAAAATCAGACCTTGTAAAGGGCATAAAGATGCAAATGGACTGAGCCTAGTAACAACCTTTAGTAGGTTGTAACTCTGGGGAAAGGAAATACCAGGGCAAAATATCTCTAAAACAGAAATCAGTTAAAGGGAGAAATAAAGTTTAAAACCCTTTTATTGCTTACAAACAGTCTGGGGCTGTTTCTCTCTCCTGCTCTAGCAGAAGCAAGCAAGGCCTCCCCCTAACCTCTCAGGTTCGGATAAGCCCTTGGTTGCCCAGGTAGTTACCCACTGATACGGAGATGAATTACTTCTCTCCACTGCCTAGGAACGCCTGCTGATATGTAGATGCACTAAAGCCAGGCGAGATATTCTGGAAATACTACAACTTTATCCACAAAGGTGTTAAATTAAGGTTAATTCTTTCCCCATTTTGATGATACAGCTCCAATCTCATACTAGCAAATGTATGTCATGTGCACAGTGAACTGACTTGCCTTAATCATGTCATCTCTCTTAATCTACACAACAACCCGTGGGCTCTACCCCACCTCCAAAAGTTGAGTCTCATGAAGGTTACAGGACTTACTTTGTGATACAGGTGAAAGGGCAAAGCAAGGACTGCAAACCAGTAATTTGACTCTAATCCTGCATTTTTCTATTCTGTATAATGGACTTCTTGTTCTCCACTTCTGGACCATACTGGTTAGAAATTATATGTTTGGCCAAAATAGATTGGTATATAGAAAATGAAGCATATTGCCCATTATCTTT
This sequence comes from Smutsia gigantea, assembly GCA_032199065.1. Lineage (NCBI taxonomy): Eukaryota > Metazoa > Chordata > Mammalia > Pholidota > Manidae > Smutsia > Smutsia gigantea. The sequence continues at coordinate 128,827 of JAVSCE010005025.1, read as the reverse complement.
GTGAAGTTTGCAGAAAAGCAAAACAGACGAGGAATTGCAGGCCTCAGAAAATATTTCTCTCTGGAGCTGTCAGGCATTTGCAGCAAGTTGTTAAGGCATCCTGGTTCTTCCTGACTGTATGGCTGGTGCCAGTTTGGAAGCTCTTACAAGTCTCTAGTTCCCCTTATATTATTGAGTAAACCAGTAAGTGTAGTTAATTTTTTTTATGTAAAAAGAATTGTAACTGCAAATACCTGTGAGAATTAAAGAAACTCCAGAGTTCCATCTAAGGATTTCTTAGTGAAAATTAACTATAAGGAAGAGAAATCCAATTGCCTATAATCATAGTAACCAAATAAATATTTCCCAGTACTTAATGTTAAAGAAAGTAAAAAGAAGTTTCTATTTGTTGTTCCTAACTGGAATTATTAAGGTGCAGTGCGATTATGGCCTGATGCTTTTTGCCCTTGGTGATGTAAAATGCTTTGCAATCCATTCTCCTGGCTGCTTATTTACAAACAGGCCCTTGACTTGGATCTTGGTATAACAATTAGGATTGAGGAGTGTCGTCTGTTTCATAGTATGTTCACACCCTTTGAGCACTGTACTGGAGTTTAACTGGCAGATGCTGTCTTTGCCATCACGGTGGCTTGTCTCCACAGCAAAGTCAAGATAACAAGGATCCCACTCATTGCAGAATACTACAGTTGAAAAGAATTTGCTTTCTTCTTTTGAACAGAAAGCTGCAAAGCCCCAATTTAGAAAGGGAGTTAAGAAGGCTGGGGCCTGAGCATTCCTCCAAGTACTGATCCAGGGTAATGTTTAGGGTCTACATTGTAAAAAAAAGATCAACTCAAGAAGTCGTCTCTGTCCAGTTGATAAGGTCTCCAAAAAGACAAGGAGAACACTCTAAAGGATATTTTGTAAAAAGACTGTCCATAGGCTTGTCTTTGTAGCCATCACAGACAGAGAAAATCTCTCAAAAGCCGGGCTTATACCTAGTCCCTGGCCAGAGAAAGTTTCTGTTGGTATTTAACTCTTTGTGTTAAACATCATTAAAATACACTTCCAATTTACTTTTTAAGAGAGAATACAGTAACATTAGGCTTCCTCAACAGGCATATTGTCATGTTTCAACTTTAGGAAAGCAACAGAAGATGTTTAAGACTATGAGGTAATGTACTTATGAAAAACAAGAGAAGAAATTTACAGGCAAAGCAAAAAGCAGCAAACGCTCCATGAGAAATGGAAATGATTAAGAAAAAAATGATTTTAAAAACCATCTGCACGATTGGATTAAAGATGGCGGCGTGAGAGGTGAGACAGAGGCTTCCTCCTAAAACCTCATATAATATGACAATAAAGCTACTACAACTACTCTTGAAAGAGCAACGGGAAAGAGGACGGCAACAAACTGCATACACCTGGAGACAAGAGCAGCCCTCACAGAAAAGGGTGATGTACTAAAGCTGTGGTCTTGCGGGATCCAAGCCCTTCCCCCACCCCAGCTCACATGCAGGAGGAACAGGAACGAGCAGGGAGGGAGTGGAGATGTGGGACTGCTGAATACCTAACTCTGGAGATCTGCTCTGGGAGCACAAAACTACATTTCATGGTGCTTGCATGATACTCTCATAATTAAGGGGTTGGAAAGCTAAGACAGGCAGAATTCCTGGAGAGACTAAGATTCCAGCTGCTTGTGAAAGCAGGGATCCATACCCAGCTGCTCTGGGACAAAAGAAAGGCGGGCAGTCTGAGAGAATTCCTAACAAAGAAGCCCTTAGCAAGAGGGCTGCTAAAGGGGTAAGGATTGCACAGAGTTTAGTGCTCAGGAGAAAGGACAGGCAGACAAAATTGTCTGGGTGCACTCTGCCCAGCAGGTTGGGTGCTTTCACGATCTTCAGTTGCTCCAGCTCCCTGGCTGCCTACACAGCTCCAAGAACCCCTTCTGTGACAGGCAGGCTAGTGCACCTTTCTTCTGGCCAGCCCCACCGGGCTTGCAAACCGGGAAATCCTTCCCTGGTATTAGGCCACCCAGTGGGAAGATCTGTCTACAGCAACTAAAAACGCAAGGCACAGAGGCTTATACCTGTGTGCTCAGCCCACTGGTTCAGGCAGTGGAGACAGGCATAGCAGCCAGGAACCAGGAAACAGCCCTTTCCTCCCTGGAGGCACCAATACCACTCCCCTACAATCCCCGCATTGCTTCAGGGGCTGAGCAGCTCCAGAGAGTAGAGCTTCTGAGCACTAGAGGGCGCCATACACAAATATGAAATGCCAAAGGAACCTGGTCCAGAGTAAAATTATGAATACAACTCCTGAGAAAGATTTAAATGATATGGACCTTATGACTCTCCCTGAAAGGAAGTTCAAAATAAAAATCATTAACATGCTCATGGAGGTACGGAAAGATATTCAAGAACTCAGGAATAAATTCCGGTCAGAGATCCAATCATTGAAGAACACAATGGACGGTATTAAAAGCAGATTGGATACGGGGGAGGAGACAATAAATGAAATAGAAACTACAGAAGAGGAATACAGAGAAGCTGAGGCACTGAGAGAAAAAAGGATCTCTAAGAATGAAAGAATATTGAGAGAAATGTGTGACTAATCCAAACGGAACAATATTCGCATTATAGCGGTACCAGAAGAAGAAGAGAGAGAAAAAGGGATAGAATGTGTCTCTGAGGCGGTGATTGCTGAAAATTTCCCTAATCTGGGGAGGAGACAGTCTCTCAGGCCATGGAGGTGAGCAGATCTCCCAACACAAGGGACCCAAGGAAGACAACAGCAAGACATATAGTAATTAAAATGGCAAAGATCAAGGATAAGGACAGACTATTAAAAGCAGCCAGTAAGAGAAATAAGATCACATACAAAGGAAAACCCATCAGGCTATCATCAGACTTCTCAGCAGAAACCTTACAGGCCAGAAGGGAATGGCATGAAGTATTTAATGCAATGAAGCAGAAGGACCTTGAACGAAGATTACTTTATCCGGCAAGATTATCATTTAAATTTTAAGGAGGGATTAAACAATTACCAGATAAGCAAAAACGGAGAGAATTTGCCTCCCACAAACCATCTCTACAGTGTATTTTGGAGGGACTGCTATAGATGGAAGTGTTCCTATGGACTAATAGCTGTCACCAGAGGTAATAAAACCACAGTAAAGAAACTAGAACAGCTAATTACTAAGCAAATGCAAAATTAAATTAACTATCTCCAAAGTCAATCAAGGGATAGACAAACAGTACAGAATATGATACCTAATATATAAAGAATGGAGTAGAAAGAAAAAGGAGGAAGGAAACAAACAGACAAACAAAAAAATAACCTTTAGATTGTGTTTGTAATAGCATATTGAGTTAGTTGTTAGACTTTTAGATAGTAGGGAAGTTAACCTTGAACCTTTGGTAACCACGAATCTGAAGCCTTCAATGCCAATAAGTACATACCTATCCATAATCACCCTAATGTAAATGGACTGAATGCACCAGTCAAAAGACATAGAGTCACTGAATGGATAAAAAAACAAGACCCATCTATATGCTGCCTTCAAGAGACTCACTTTAAACCCAAAGACACACTCAGACTAAAAGGGAAGGGATGGAAAAAGATATTTCATGCAAACAACAAGGAGAAAAAAGCAGTTGTTGCAGTACTTGTATCAGACAAAATAGACTTCAAAACGAAGAAAGTAGCAAGAGATAAAGAAGGACATTACATAATGATAAAGGGGTCAGTCCAACAAGAATATATAACCATTATAATTATATATGCACCCAACATAGGAGCGCCAGCATATGTGAAACAAATACTAACAGAATTAAAGGAGGAAATAGAAAGCAATGCATTCATTTTAGGAGACTTCAACACACCACTCACTCCAAAGGACAGATCAACCAGACAGAAAATAAGTAAAGACACAGAGGCACTGAACAACACACTAGAACAGATGGACCTAACAGACAGCTACAGAACTCTGCACCCAAAAGCAACAGGATACACATTCTTCTCAAGTGCACATGGAACATTTTCCAGAATAGACCACATACTAGGCCACAAAAAGAACCTCAGTAATTTCAAAAATATTGAAATTCTACCAACCAACTTCTCAGATCACAAAGTTATAAAACTAGAAATAAAATTTAGGAAGAAATCAAAAAGGCTCACAAATACATGGAGACTTAATAACATTCTCCTAATTAATCAATGGATTAGTGACCAAATCAAAACAGAAATGAAGGAATATATGGAGACTAATGACAACAACAACACAAAGCCACAACTTCTGTGGGACACAGCAAAGGCAGTTCTAAGAGGAAAGTATATTGCACTCCAGGCCTATTTAAGGAAGGAAGAACATTCCCAAATGAATAGCCTCAAGACACAATTACTGAAATTGGAAAAAGAAGAACAAATGAGGCCCAAAGTCACCAGAAGGAGGGACATAATAAAGATCAGAGAAGAAATAAATAAAATTGAGAAGAATAAAACAATAGAAAAAATCAATAAAACCAAGAGCTGGTTCTTTGAAAAAATAAACAAAATAGATAAACCCGTAGCCAGACTTATTAAGAGAAAAAGAGAATCTACACACATAAACAGAATCAGAAAAGAGAAAGGAAAAATCACAATGGACCCCACAGAAATACAAGAATTATAAGAGAATATTATGAGAATCTATATGCTAACAAGCTGGAAAACATAGAAGAAATGGATGACTTCTTAGAAAAATACAACCTTCCAAGACTGACCAAGCAAGAAACAGAAAAACTAAACACACCAATCACCAGCAACGAAATTGAATGAGTAATCAAAAAACTACCCAAGAACAAAACCCCCGGACCGGATGGATTCACCTCTGAATTCTACCAGACATATAGAGAAGAAATAACACCCATTCTCCTTAAAGTTTTTCAAAAAATACAAGAGGAGGGAATACTTCCAAACTCATTCATTGAAGCCAGCATCACTCTAATACCAAAACCGGGCAAAGACCTCACCGAAAAAGAAAATTACACACCAATATCCCTGATGAATGTAGATGCAAAAATACTCAACAAAATATTAGCAAACCAAATTCAAAAATACATCAAGAGGATCATACACCATGATCAAGTGGGATTCATCCCAGGGATGCAAGGATGGAACAACATTCGAAAATCCATCAACAACACCACAACATCAACAAAAAGAAGAACAAAAACCACATGATCATCTCCATAGATGCTGAAAAAGCATTTGACAAAATTCAGCATCCATTCATGATTAAAACTCTCAACAAAATGGGTATACACAGCAAGTACCTCAACATCATAAAGGCCATATATGACAAACCCACAGCTAACATCATACTTAACAGCTAGAAGCTGAAAAGCTTTTCGTCTAAGATCGGGAACAAGATAGGGATGCCCACTCTCTCCACTGTTACTCAACATAGTACTGGAGGTCCTAGCCATGGCAATCAGACAAAACAAAGACATACAAGGCATCCAGATTGGTAAAGAAGAAGTCAAATTGTCACTATTTGCAGATGACATGATATTGTACATAAAAAACCCTAAAGACTCCAATCCAAAACTACTAGAACTAATATCTGAATTCAGCAAAGTTGCAGGATACAAAATTAACACACAGAAATCTGTTGCTTTCCTATACACAAATGATGAACTAACAGAAAGAGAAATCAGAAAAACAATTCCATTCACAATTGCATCAAAAAGAATAAAATACCTAGGAATAAACCTAACGAAGGAAGTGAAAGACCTGTACTCTGAAAACTACAAGACACTCACTCCTAAGAGAAATTAAAGAGGACACTAACAAATGGAAATGCATCCCATGCTCTTGGCTAGGAAGAATAAATATTGTCAAAATGGCTATACTACCTAAAGCAACCTACAGATTCAACACAATCCCTATCAAACTACCAACAGCTTTCTTCAATGAACTGGAACAAATAATTCTAAAATTCATATGGAACCACAAAAGACCCCGAACAGCCAAAGCAATCCTGAGAAGGAGGAATAAAACAGGGGGAATTACACTCTCCCTGACTTCAAGCTCTACTACAAAGCCACAGTAATCAAGACAATTTGGTATTGGCACAAAAACAGACCCACAGACCAGTGGAACAGAATAGAAAATCCAAACATTAACCCAAACATATACAGTCAATTAATATTTGATAAAGGAACCTTGGATATACAATGGGGAGATGACAGCCTCTTCAGCAGCTGGTGTTGGTAAAACTGGACAGCTACATGTAAGAGAATAAAACTGGACTACTGTCTAGCCCCATACACAAAGGTAAACTCAAGGTGGATCAAAGACCTGAATGTAAGTCATGAAACAATAAAACTCTTAGAAAAAAACATAGGCAAAAATCTCTTGGACATAAACATGAGCAACTTCTTCATGAACATATCTCCCCGGGCAAGGGAAACAAAAGCAAAAATGAACAAGTGGGACTATATCAAGCTGAAAAGCTTCTGTACAGCAAAGGACACCATCAGTAGAACAAAAAGACATCCTACAGTATGGGAGAATATATTCATAAATGACGTATCTGATAAGGGGTTGACATCCAAAATATATAAAGAACTCACGCACCTTAACAAACAGAAAGCAAATAATCCAATTAAGAAATGGGCAGAGGACATGAATAGACACTTCTCCAAAGAAGAAATTCAGATGGCCAACAGGCACATGAAAAGATGCTCCACATCGCTAATCATCAGAGAAATGCAGATTAAAACCACAATGAGATATCACCTCACACCAGTGAGGATGGCCAACATCCAAAACACAAACAACAACAAATGTTGGCGAGGATGTGGAGAAAAGGGAACCCTCCTACACTGCTGGTGGGACTGCAAATTAGTTCAACCATTGTGGAAAGCAGTATGGAGGTTCCTCAAAAAACTCAAAATAGAAATACCATTTGACCCAGGAATTCCACTCCTAGGAATTTACCCTAAGAATGCAGCAGCCCAGTTTGAAAGACATATGCACCCCTATGTTTATTGCAGCACTATTTACAATAGCCAAGAAATGGAAGCAACCTAAGTGTCCATCAGTAGATGAATGGATAAAGAAGAGGTGGTACATATACACAATGGAATATTATTCAGCCATAAGAAGAAAACAAATCCTACCATTTGCAACAACATGGATGGAGCTAGAGGGTATTATGCTCAGTGAAATAAGCCAAGCCGAAAAAGACAAGTATCAAATGATTTCACTCATATGTGGAGTATAAGAAAAAAGAAAAAAACTGAAGGAACAAAACAGCAACAGACTCGGAGAACCCAAGAATGGACTAATAGTTACCAAAGGGAAAGGGACTGGGGAGGATGGGTGGGAAGGAAGGGGTAACGGGGAAGAAGGGACATTATGATTAGCAGATGTAATGTTCGGGGGGCACGGGGAGGGCTGTACAACCCAGAGAGGACAAGTAGTGACTCTATGGCATCTCACTACGCTGATGGACAGTGACTGCAATGGGGTTGGCGGGAGGGGAACCTGATGAAGGGGGTAGTGTAATCACCATGATATTACACATTTAATTGTAGATTAATGATATGAAAATAAACTAAAAAAAAAAGAAGTGGTACATATACACAATGGAATATTATTCAGCCATAAGAAGAAAACAAATCCTACCATTTGCAACAACATGGATGGAGCTAGAGGGTATCATACTCAGTGAAATAAGCCAAGCGAAAAAGACAAGAATCAAATGATTTCACTCATATGTGGAGTATAAGAACAAAGAAAAAAACTGAAGGAACAAAACAGGAGCAGAGTCACAGAACTCAAGAATGGACTAATAGTTACCAAAGGAAAGGGACTGGGGAAGATGGGTGGGAAGGGAGCGATAAGATGGAAAAAAGGGCATTACGATTAGCAGATGTAATGTTGGGGGTGCATGGGGAGGGCTGTACAACTCAGAGAAGACAAGTAGTGATTCTATAGCATCTCACTACACTGATGGACAGTGACTGTAATGGGGTTGTTGGGGGCACCTGATGAAGGGGGTAGTTTAATAATCATAATATTGCACATGTAATTGTAGATTAATTATACCAAAATAAATTATTAAAAAAAACAATAAAATAAATGAAGAACAACAAAAAAAGAATAAGGTGACTTAGCTTCAACAAGCATAATTCAGGCAAACGCAGTAAACTTGGGGACTCACATCCAAGAGACTTACTCAGGAGCTCCAGGGCCAGCAAGAAAGCGATGAGCTCAGTGGGCTCCACGGGTACGTAGGGCATCTGGAGGCTCCCCAGCCTTAGAATCACTGGGGGGTCTTCTTTGTGTCTCACTTCTGATGCCAGAACTTTGAAAAATCCAGAAATAGAAAATTAAAGCTAGCAAGTGAATAGATAGTATTTAATAAGAATTTATTGTGCATGCAAGAAGAGTTTGTGAACTGGGAGACTTCAAATTCAAATATGATATAAAGCTCAAGGGCGTGAAGTTACAGGATGACTTATAAAGTGAAATTTGGAAGTTGTTTACCCTTTACAATGACTGGTTATTATAATGGGGGTTTTCAAGGCAGCATGGGATTGTTTAAAAGTGATTATTATCTCATACCACTTTTGGGAAAATGACAAGTTTCTTTTATGAATATCAGAGGCATTTATAGGAAATGACCCCAGATAACTCTTGCTTATGTTCATGAAATAAGATAGATTTAGTTTTGCTTAGATGGCTTAAATGGTTTTTTCTGCTTGGGGAATTCTCAAGTCCAGACTCCATTTTTTATTTAATTTAAACATCAGAAATCCATAGTAAAAAAGGAAATAAAGACCTGTTCTTTGATTCAAAAAAAAAAACAAACCATCTGCAGGATAATCCTGATTCTGCTGTCAAGTAGCACAACAAATCCATTCAGTTTAGTCAAAAATCAGGATAGCACTGAAGAGAAATTTGGGATGCATACAAAAGTACCAACAATATAGTGTACCGCCCAGGTGAAAATATTATATGTTCATTAATGAAGAAACAATGGTAGGGAATTTCATGAACTGTGAATGAAAAGTTGACATGAATCTTTGCATAAAATGCTTAAGGTCATGTTAAGACAAACTAAAATTTAAGATCTAAGCATATAAACAATATGCTGGAAGGATGATGTCTCTTTTAAATTTGCTTCTAATCACATGATTATATTTTAATTATAGTTTTCATTTCTTGAAAATATATTCAAATACAGTATTTTTCTTTTCTTCTGAGCTGCAGTCCCTATTGCCTTATTTTCTCCTCTTTAGATGACTTAACCTGTAGTGATTTAGGGGCCAAGTGTTCAGGCCTTTTAACAGTTTACAACTAATACAATCACAATTAAATTATGTGCATAAAATTGATATGTTAAGTAAATAGTTGTGTATCTACACAGTGATTGAGAAATAAAGAGAGGAAGAGTGGCCTGGAGCTCCCAGGATTGTCTTCACTGGGTTTAGGAATTTCTTTCCTTTTCGATAGCCTTTATGGGTTGCTGATCCTTCGGGTCACAATTCCCATGAATCTTATCTAAAGCAATCCCAGCTCATTTGGAATATCATGTGTATGCTTCCTTTGTAGCTGAACCATTAACAGAGAGAGATAAAGGGACATTATCAGGTCCAGTTGTAGGACTCTGCCCTAAGAGGAAAAATATTCATGTAGGAATGAGTGGCAGTTAGCCTACCATAATTATATTTCTTTTTAAATCACCCTGGTTTGTTTCCTTTGTTCTATGGGGATTCTTTTATATGTTCCCATTCCCGACCTCTGTGTCAAATGACTTTTTCACACTTCCCAACTTAGACATTGCCATTTAACTTCTACTTCTGGTCTCACACTACTTTGTTTCCAACTCTTTAATTAGAAATGGTTAATTTGGCTTCTTGTCTTAAGGCAAGGAGAAAATAAGTCTTAAACAGTATTAAGCTCCCATAAATATTTCACTTTATGCTAATTCCTGTGCTTCCAGCTGAGCTATTTGAAGTTCTCAAAAAAAGTGTTTCTGTTCCCCTCAATTAAATACATAACTGGAAAACAGTAAAATAATTGTCATTTTTCTACCCAGCACATTTTTTTCCCCAAACTTTAACTGTGGATATTTTTAATTTTCCTTCCAGAATTTTGTAAGCCAAGCCCAGAGTTGTGGGTGCCTGTCCCAGGGCTGAAAAGACTGAGGCCGGGGCTTTGGAGAACCCTTGGCACTCCCTCAAGTGGACACATGTTTAGTGCACCCTTAACCTCTAGAAAACACTTCTGGCTGCACCTTCTATCCAGGACAGAAGCATTTAATTGTCCTAATTTAGAAGCAGAGGAGGTTTCTTCTTTAAGCTTGAAATAGTCTAAAAATAAATGAAAGCTTGAACTAGATCATCATATAAATGAATATGAGAGGCCAATGAGGAACTATCAAGTCAGGCTTTTTGACTTTTGGTTTGCCTGTGAGAGTATAAATTGGAATTCATGATAACAGTATATTCCACTCATTTAGATAAAATGATAGGTGTTGGGAAAGTTATAAAAGTAGCACTTATATGATGTTCCATATATACTGTGTTACCAGGCATTGTTCCAAGCATCCCTCCAAAGTAACTACTGTCATGATCCCCATTGTAAAGATGAGGAAAATGAAGTAACTTTTCAAAGACTGCAGAGCTGGAATACATAAGACCCAGTATGCAAAGCTAGGTGATCAAAGCCCACTATATCATATTCTTAACATACAATGAATAACTGAATATACATACACATACACATGCATACACATAGGTGTGCATACACATGTGCACACATAGCACACATACACAAGCACAGTTACACTGCCATACACATCCACACACACACATACCCATAAATATACATATGCATGAACATGCATACAGATATCACAAACATACAGAAAGAATATGTATTATAAGGGGCATATTTTATACCAAAGAAGTAATCTTTGAAGTATAAAAGCTAAGAAAGGAGAAATATGTTATAAAGAATTTAATTATCAAACTTTTCTCAGTCTATGTCCTAATTATTACTTACCATTACTCCTTACAGTTTCTGATCAACTCACCTCTTACTTCACTTCAGTTACTCTGGCCTTGCTCTATTAAGACCATTGAAAATTTGCTTCCTCCATGGCCATGGCACTTGCTGTTTCCTCTTCTAGAAACTTCCACCAGTTCTTCCATGAGTAGCTTATCATGATTCATTTCTTCACAGAGAAGTTTTCCTTAACTACATAAAATAGCCTCCCCCGCACTCTCTGTAATTCAGTATCCCTTGACCATGTCCATTTTATCTGCATAAGCCTTATCAGTGATCCAAAAATATATGTTACCTATCCATGCACTTGATCATAGTCTGTCTTCTCCACTAGATTATAAACACCATGAAGCAGGACAGTGTCTGGGACATATTAAGAACTCTAAAATAATTCTCAACAAATCACCGAATTATTAAATGTTCAATTCTGATGGCTTTTAAATGAGTGAAAAATTATGGTAGTAGTCAATATCTCAGAATTTCTCTTTAATAAACAGTTTGACAAAATATCGTATTTAGACGTCTGGAAATTTATAAATCTCTAGCTGAATAATAAATGTATTAAAGGGTATACTTATACTCTTTATTAATATGTTACTCTTGTCTAATGTAACAAAAACTTATGATGCACTAGATATAAAATTCACACATAGATTATGCTAAAATACGAGAAAAGGAAATCTATAAATTCATATCTTTCTGCACAGTGGGATAAAATTCAAAACAACTGTATTTTTTACTGGATGTTTCATGACTTCAGAGTTTCATGAATGTATCCATGTCTGCTAAGTCGGATCTTTAAACTTAGCAAAACTATCACAGACTGAGAATGGGAAATTATCCACAGAATAATGCCTTATTAGTGATCCAAAAGAAAGTTACTAAGAGCTAAGATGCTCTTTTCCTAATATCTGCCATTCAGAATCCTATCCATCTAGAAAGAAAGGGAAAGTGGATTGGAGTCCCATTCCAGTCCACCACTGTGTACCCTGTCAACTTAGGGACCTCACTAGAAATCATGGAACATTGGCATTCTTTCATTTCCACATCTTTGCTTCACTTTTCCTGTGACAACCCTTCCCAACAACCCCACCCATGTATTTTTCTAATAAACTTTATTTTTATTACCCTTATCAAACATACATATCAACAGTGCAGTTTATGGTCAGTTCCACCCTGTATTTTTGCCAGAGTTTATAGAGATAAACATGTCTTCTCTTCTAGGCTCCAGGCCTTCTTTCTTAGACCTCTATTATTATAATAATGATTAACTCAAACTACATATACATATATATAGACACATATATCTGTATATATGTATAGATACACATACACAGTATATATAATGCATATACAGACATACATCTATAGAAACACATGTATATAGGCCTGCATACACATACATTCTATGTATATTTATAACTTTACATACATATACTCTTTATGGTTTTGAAACTACAGAAGAATTATTTTCTTTTGCTCTATTAGAAAGCTAGAGAATTTCTACTTTTTCAGCTGATACAGTATTTCAGAGCCAAAACCAACAAAAGAATAATTCTGTGACTTGAGTGGCTTTTCTGTGCCCATATATTTGTAAGGAAATATTGTCCCATGATTTCATTTCAAAGTCGACAGTTTTATTGCCGTCTGCCATCATGGTACATTTAGAGTTTCCCTCTATTTGATTTCCACTATTCTCCCTATTCTTCTGTCTCCAGTTTGCCATAATGACAGCGAAAACCAACTACTCACACAATTTCTCTGTAAGCAGCTACTGGACTAAGTGGGGGAAAAAATAACACATTTTATGAATGACTGACTGCATAAACCCTTTATTTTAGAGAAACAAGACTCAAATGAGTAATTTATTTATAGCAACAAAAACCAAATAAATAATTTCTATTTTTAAGGAACAAATGAAAGACAATTTCATTTTCAAACATGGGTTTTTTTAATGCAAAATGAAAGGCCAAGGGCTGAATATACTCTAACACATGAAAGAAGCTATACATTAGTTGCATTCTAAAATATTAAGAAAATTATATAATTTAAATTTATTATAAAATACCTGTTTTACAGTTTTTGTATTCCTTTGATCAGAAGAAGGGAATCATGAACATTTTGGGACATCAGTTCACCTCATTTGTATCAATTTATGCCTGTTGTTTGTAGTAACAGGATTGATATTTGCAGTTTTATCTGCTTTTAATGGCTAAGAATTTATTCTTTGCCATTCATGTTTTGAACTGTAGGAAACGTTTCTCAGGTTTTTGAATACGAAGCAGATGTTCAAAAATATTAACAATTTATTCTGAAGTGTAAATTTTATTAATGGTTTAAGTATAAATAGCAATTTTATACTTGGGCAAATGATTTTTCTTTTCTATATTCAATTGGGTAAATGTAAGTAATTTTCTTTAATCACAGGAAAATTAATGGGAAATTTGAAGACATCACTAAATAATGATAGTGCTCACACCAATTATCCTCACTGCACTTTATGGTTTACTAATAACCACCTCAATCAAGGTGTCTTTCACTGAAATAAATCACTCAGCTTTATTTCAGTTATAGTTTGTAATGACCCATTGAAGTATCATAATATACTCCCCTAATTAAGAAGTGATGTGAACACCATGTGAATGAAGGTGATGTGAAGCAGGAAAAAAAGAGGCGAATTTCCATCCCATCTAGTTAGTTCTCAGAGGTACACAACCCTTCCCAGTCTTGGCCATGTGGTGAACTCTGGCAGGATTCATTGCCATGTGCTCTGTTCTACCACAAACACCACTAAATCCTCTCCAGCTTCTTTGCCTGACCTATGCTTTTAATCTACTAGGACATACAAGGAGATAATGAGGGGAGGCTCAGCGTGGAAGGAATCTCCTCCCCTCTGCCCATGTCTCCTAGTGTCATTTTGTCTATGTACTTGAGTGGGCTAGCGATAAACCTATTTTGATCATCAGAATTTGAAATTATGGCTCCATGTGCTAGGATTTCACATCAATATTTGTGTCCAACATGTGAATGGAGAAGAGGGTCCTAATGGGTCTTGTTTTCTCCCCTTTCTTTTTTTTTCTATTGATACATACTCTTATGAAGGTTTCACATGAAAAACAATGTAGTTACTACATTCACACATATTATCCAGTCCCCCCACCATACGCCGTTGCAGTCACTGTCCATCAGTGTAGTAAGATGCCAAAGTCACTATTTGCCTTCTCTGTGCTACACTGTCTTCCCCATGACCCCCAACACACCATGTGTGCCAAAAATAATACCCCTCAATCTCCTTCTCCCTCCCCCACATCTGCCCTCCCCCACCCCTTCCCTTTGGTAACTGCTAGTCCTTTCTTGGAGTCTGTGAGTCTGCTGTTGTTTTGTTCCTTCAGTTTTGCTTCGTTGTTATACTCCATAAATGAGGGAAATCACTTGGTACTTGTCCTTCTCCACCTGGCTTATTTCACTGAGCATAATATCCTCCAGCTCCATCCATGTTGTAGCAAATGGTAGGATTTGTTTTCTTCTTATGGCTGAATAATATTCCATTGTGTATATGTGCCACACCTTCTTTATCCATTCATCTACCAATGGACACTTAGGTTGCTTCCATTTCTTGGCTATTGTAAATAGTAGTGCGATAAACACAGGGGTGCATTATGTCTTTTTGAATCTGAGAACTTGTATTCTTTGGGGAAATTCCTAGGAGTGGAATTCCCGGATCAAATGGTATTTGTATTTTCAGTTTTTTGAGGAACCTCCATAATGCTTTCTACAATGGTTAAACTAGTTTGCATTCCCACCAGCCATGTAGGAGGGTTCCCCTTTCTCCGCATCCTCACCAGCATTTGTTATTCTTAGTCTTTTTGATACTGGCCATCCTAAGTGGTGTGAGGTGATATCTCATTGTGGTTTTAATTTGCATTTCCCTGATAATTAGCGATGTGGAGCATCTTTTCATGTGCCTGTTGGCCATCCAGATTTCTTCTTTGGAGAATTGTCTGTTCATATCCTCCAGCCATTTTTTAATTGGGTTATTTGCTTTTTGGTTGTTGAGGTGCTTGAGTTCTTTATATATTTTGGATGTTAACCCCTTGTCAGATATGTCATTTACAAAAATATTCTCTCATACTGTAGGATGCCTTTTTGTTCTGCTGATGGTGTCCTTTGCTGTACAGAGCTTTTTAGCTTGATGTAGTCCCATGTGTTCATTTTTGCTTTTGTTTCCCTTGCACGAGGAGATGCGTTCAGGAAAAAGTTGCTCATGTTTATATTCAGATTTTTGCCTATGTTGTCTTCTAAGAGTTTTATGGTTTTATGACTTACATTCAGGTCTTTGATCCATTTTGAGTTTACTTTTGTGTATGGGGTTAGACAATAATCCAGGTTCATCCTCTTGCATGTAGCTGTCCAGTTTTGCCAACATCATTTGTTGAGGAGGCTGTCATTTCCCCAGTGTATGTCCATGGCTCCTTTATCATATATTAATTGACCATATATGCTTGGGTTTATATCTGGGCTCTCTAGTGTGTTCCATTGGTCTATGGCTCTGTTCTTGTGCCAGTACCAAATTGTCTTGATTACTGTGGTTTTGTAGTAGTCCCCTAACTGTCTTTCATCACCGTTAGTGCCTTATTCAGTGTGATTTCAGATGCTTGGGGAGTACTATGGAATCATGCTGGTAAGATAATAAAGAGCAAAATTCAACTCATTTTGGAAGGAAATCCACAGATTTGTTTGTTTAAGACTACACTGCCATTTAGCCATCTTATATTTTTAAACATGCAGAAAAATAGCTGTTTGGCAAGAGAACATGTTTAAGAATGAATGAACCTGGTTTATTTACATCTTGTCTTGTTCCAGAGAGGATTTAAGGCAGTTGAACAAGGTAGGTAAGCAGGAGGAATAATGTTTAATAAATGGTTAGTAATCAGAGACATTTAGTTTGGAAAAGAATGAATCAGGCAAAGGGTTTAGGATCCACAAGCAAAAAAGGAGCCCTCAATAGACTCCCAAGGATATTCTGTGATGAGCAAACCTGTGCTCCCAGAAGGATGGAGGTGTCAGCAGATGGTGATAGCACATGACACCCACACTCGGTTGGCGCCCCAGAGCATATGGCATAAATGTTGGTCCATGCTGTTCACTAACTATTCATGTGTTGTCCCAAGAGATCACGCTTCACACTCTTTACCTCAGGGTCAAGAGCAGGCTGGGGGCAGAGGGATTCCAGTCTTTCTTGTGTAAGGATGTTTATTACTCCCAAATAGTAATAAATTAAGGCTTTCTTTGTATTTAATCTACAACTCTGAACTCAGCATTTTTGATAGGTTGGCTCCCAGTCAACCTTACCTGTGTAATTAAAAATTGACTTTTCATTCCTGAGGCAGAGGTAAAAGAATGGATTTTACCTTTGTTTCCTGATTTTTCTTTGTGTGTGACATATGTTTCACACCCGCAATTCTTCTCTCCCACTCAATGTTCTTCTCACGGTTTTTCTGGGAGACAAAGTGGGAGAAGCAGCAAGGTTAAATGGGCTTTTTCATCACAAGATATTGAATCCATTTCTGACCTTCATATTGCTCACTGTACAACCAGCAGCAGCTTATGCAATTACTCAGGAGCCCCTGAGTCTCAGTTTCCTCGTCAGTCAATGGAGATGATAGTGTCCACCCCACAGGATTGTTGCAGTAATTAAAAATACTAAAGATTTGTAATCACTTTTTACAATGCCTGGTATAGAGAAGATGCTCAATGGGCGTTAACTCCTTTACTTTCTTTAGGTTCTTCCTCTCCATGAAAACTGAAAGGGGGAAAGAAAAGCCTACTCCTAAATTAGGACCACCTAAATCTTTATTCAGATATTCCTGTATTTGATTTTGTTAATAAATAAGAAATTGATTTTGCTTAACGAAGACTTCATTACATAGGCATGATTGGTTAAATCATTGATCATTGATGATTTTTTAAATTACCTTAAACTTTACATTTAAGGGTTTTTCAATGTGGGATGTAACTGTCAGATGGTGGTAGCTGGCTTTAAGGTAGTCAGGTTCTATTGGGCATTTTTAAGTATTCAAAAAAAAACAGTTAAATAGGAAAATTATGTTGCTACTTAGAACCCTGTGCTCTCTGGCTGAGAACTGAAATGTACCCATTGCAAAGTACTGTTTCAAAGAGAGGCCATGCATAGGAATGGACTTAGCTCCTGCTCTGTCCCCTCACTCTCCCACCCCAAAGCTGTTCTACTTTCCTCCAACCTCAAAGCAAGCCATTTGGTTCAGTTGTTCCCCTGAAAGGAGACAGGAAGAAGTCTTTCTAAATGCTTCCTCTTTCCCTTTTGCTTTCACTGTTGTATGCCAAAACAATTACTGTAATTGTTTATTTAAAGGAAACAAGAAGGTAGAGAAAGAATTACATAGGTCTTAAGTTTTGAGTGATAATAGACATAAAAGATTTAAATTTTTGAAGATGTCCCAAAGTCTTCTGAAAGGCCACACTGAAGGTTTCTACTTGAAATACAATACAATCTTGTATTTCTCCTTTGGTTGAACGAAATTAACTCAAGCATAAATAAACAAAACAAACATACCAAAAAAATTTTTTAAGATTACTGTCAACTGAATAGTACCACTTCCTAATAAATTCATTGTTTATAAGCAGTATTTTGGTTGCATTAAAGGTAAAATAAGCTATAGAGCCAAGCTGGGAAACTAACTAGTCTTTCATAATAGTTTTTGCTGTTAAAAAAAAATCATTCTAATCGGAAGAAAAGTGACATAAAAATTTGGAGCAGATCCCACTTAGAAGTTTGGAGATATTTATATTGATTAATGTTTCTGTAGGAAGTAGAATTCATTATTGATATCTAAAGCCTCTTTACTTTCATTAGCATGACAGAATCCCTTAGAACACTGCATCACTAGAAATGTAAGAGTCACACACATAATTTTAAATTTTATAGTAGCCACATTTTAAAAAGTAAAAAAAAACTAGTAAGGTTAATTTTAATAATGTATTTTATTTAGCCTAGCATTCCAAAATATTATCATTTCAACATGTAATCACTATTTTTTAAATTACTAATGATATATTTTACTTTTTTTTTGTACCAAATCTTCAAAATCTGGTACGTATTTTACCCGCATCTCAATGCAGACCAGCAACATCTCAAGTGCTCAGTAAATACATGTACCTAGAGGCTCCTGTATTGGGCAGCACAGCTCTAGAAATTTTTGCCTCTCCTCTGTAGTAGGTGTTATCTGCTTTTTCCTAATGGCATCATTAGGAAATTCAGAAGTAAAGGTCAGTCTGAATTTTGGATCACACATTTATTTCTCTGTATATCTTTAGGAAAACAATGCACACTTAAGTAGCCAAACGCCCAAACACAGTTTTGACTGATGGCTAGAAGAACAATGCCGGTTCTATTCTTTATAAAATAATGGGGTATGATATTTCCAGTTAGGTCATCTATTTCAACATACCATAGATGTGTGGTTTTAGACATCATAACTATTCTTCTGCAGGGCATTACAATGGCAGATACATATTGAAATCTGCTAAATGTGGAAAGTTTGGGGAAAAAATAGTATGAGAATCATAGAATTTATAGCTTGAAAGATCTCTAGAGGATATCATCTCCAGCCCTCTTATTTTATAGTTGAAAAACCGAGACCTAGAAAAGAGAAGAAACTTGCTTAGGGCCACAGAACTAATCGGGAACACAGAAGAAATAGGAAGTAGATTTCTTGACTCCAAGTTCAGATTTATTTTACGTTACGAATAATGAGAATTGACTTAGGTCTTGCTCGCATACTTTAGGTGATCACCAAATCCACATTTCTAATCCATACTATTTCAGGGGAAGATTATTTCCCATTTATGTTCGGACTTTTTTAAAAATAAAATTTAGCTCATTAGAAATCACTGATGTAAAGATGTGAAATGGTATCAAAGAGCATTCCCAGAAGTATATGGAAACAAATATTTATGAATGAATGGTTAACAAACCCACCTTTAAAAGCAAGGTGAATTTAGGGTGTGCCCGCCCTGCTTACAATAGGGCATGTGTTGAAAGTGCAGCTTCTCTATCCACATGGACAGGTAAAAGATGGTACAGGTGATGAAGAGAAAAAAACCTGACAAGGGAAATGCATAGTATTCATTTTAAAACTCCCTTGCACAAAATCTATATATTAAGAGTCACAGAGGAATCCAGAGTTCTTTGGCATTGGGATGAAACATGCATTCCCATTTCACTGACCTTCACTTTATCAAAGGATGGTCTGTCTTCTCTCTAGTCTGGGGAAAAAGCACATAATTTTAACACAGACAATTCTTCAAATGCTCTTTTAGATAAATGAATAGAATTTCACTGTCTTTCTCTTTTTATTCCCATCAATTCACTACTTGTGAATTTTTCAGCAAAAGTAGAAATGAATTGGACCGGCAGGTCTCAAAGTCTGGGCTGCTGAACACTCATCCACTAAGACAATCTGGGGTAAAAAGAGGGTCTGTCGACTTAGAAGTCTGAAATTCTGCTCTGAGTATCTCTGTCATGGGTGCCACTACACATGTTAATAAAGGCTGGGAGAAGTTCTCTGGTAAAGAGAAAACTCTTTCCCTTTGTTTAATCCAGATTTACCCATTATTTGATCATGGAGATTTCTTTTCCTCTATCACATCTATAAACATCTCATGGAAGTAGACTCCTGTGGAACACACTTTAGGAAATGCTAACTGCATCTTTTTTTCTTTCTTTGATCTGGGAGGAAAGGTAGAAGCAACTGCAGTGTGCCAGACCAGAAGCATTCATTCATGGAGGGCAGCGAGGGAATATTTCTACCACCATCGGCCCTGCCTGAGGCATCTTAGCCTTTACTTAGAGACAAAGTGTGTAGGACACAGCCAGATCACTTAGGTCATTCTTAGAGCAGAAAATAAGATGCTGAATAACTGGCACGGTCACCTCATATCTCACGAGCAGCAGCTCCATCAAGAACTCTTTCCTTCCTCCCTTCAGAAAATCTCGTTCTTCTCAGGCAGCCCACCAACTGCCAAGAAGAAACACAGCAACTTTTATTTGTCATTATGAACTGGTTTCTCCCACAATTAGAAAACATAATGCTAGGATTAATTGATTATTCTCCATGCTTATCTGACAACAGAGTGAAAAGGAGAGAGTGCGTAATAATTGTGTCACTTTAAGTTGCGTTCAACAGTTAGACAATATGAAATGTTTTTCTTCAGCTGCTACAATCTTTCATGCTCTCTTCATTTTTATGTTTTTTAATTGAAGTATAGTTCATATACAATCATAGATTGGTTTCGAGTATACAACACAGTGGTTCAACAGTTACCTATACTACTAAATCCTCACCCCCACTAGTGCAGTTACTATCTGTCAGCATAGGAAGATATTACAGAATCATTGGCTATATTCTCCATACTGTACTACCATCCCCGTAACCAACTTATATCATGATTGAGAAATTTTATGCCCTTTTATCCCCCTCACCCTACCCACCCATCCACCTCAACCCCTCCCCCATGGTAACCACCAGTCCCTTCTCAGTGTCTATTTCATGCTCTCTTGAATCTCTCTTTGCCAAGAGCCACAGAACTAATAATGCTTATCTTGGACAAATTCCATAACTTTCAAGTTGTGTTGTTATTTTTATAGTCTAGTCTAGTGCTGTCCAGTGGGCAGCTCCAATGTCAGATCTGACCTAAACCTCTCTCACTCACTTCCTTGGCTCAGTCTGGCTGCAGTGCCAGGAACATGGACTGGAGACAGGCTGCTTCCCTCCTCCTCCTTCCCACCAATCTTCTAGTTCTAGATCCTCATCTTCGGGCACAGAGAAGACAGAGAGAGACAAAGCAAACGTCTCTGGTCTTTCTGGCCATTAACACCATCTGTGTGGCAGGAATTTAAAACAAGCTCTCACATGCAGACCAAGGGTAAGTTTCTCAGGCATCCAGCAGGGGTCCCCCAATTGTACAGTTCCTAAGGTGAGAGATCCACTTCAGCTCAACTTCTTCCAGCCTTTGTGTTTGGATCTTCTTGTGGTCTCTTGCTGTTTGGAGCCTCTCATCCACAAAGCATCCCTCCTGGATAGAACATGGACATAAAGGCCTATGGCCAGGCTCTCTCCTGAAGTTTGCCACAGACTCACAGGAAGATCATCCTTTTAAGGGGTTTGTAGTTAAGTTGGAATAGATAAACCCAGCTAGAAATAGGTAATGCCAGCTGCTATAATAGATAAACCTGAAATATTCAGTGGTTTAACCCAGTGGATGTTTATTCCTCTTTTAAGGATACAAAGAGAGTATCCTTGGTCAGATGAGGTGGCCTTCTGATACTTAAGCTTATTCTATCTTATAGCTCTGCCCTCTTCTATAGCCCTAGAATTCCCAGCAATCAGTTGAAGAAAGAGAACAGAAAAGATTACATGGGAGATTTTCCTAGGCTAGGCCTGCAAGTAACAAAATGCTTTCCCAGACCTCAGTCACATGCTCACTACGAGTTGCAAGACAGGCTAGAGATTATAGTCTAGCCATGTGCCTGGGAGGAAAAAGCACGTGTGTTTCGGTTACTGTACTGCAGTCTCTGCCATAGAGTTGTTTCACTGTTACGCTACCTTTTACCACCTTACATGGCAGTACTAGGGATCATCCAAGAGGGTCCCTGACTCCTCTTAGCCCCTATTATAAAATACTGCCTTTCCATCCATCTTGATCATCAGGATGAATTCCACAACACAGTGACATCTCTTTTCCCTGTTGGCCCAGTAACATGCAAGTCGAGTAACCAGGTGGCAGTCTCAGTGTTTGATTAAATGGACCTATTGTCATGTCCCTGAGGGAAGGTAATTTTCCTTTGAATCTTGAAGTCTTTAAACCAGAAAAACACAAATCTGTGAAGTTGGGAAATAAAATATTTATAAGTGAGATGATTTAGATGTAATAATGGGAGCTGCCATTCTACTCCAGGAATTCTATTTATGGAGAAACTGGACCATATGTTATCCACTAGATTAGTGCATCCTATAGAACAGTGATCCAGTCTCACAATGCCATTTCCCAACTATTTCTGTAACTGAATTTTCAATAGGCCACGCCACTCTTCTTAAAGACCAGCTGCTTCAGGGTAATGGGGTACATGGTAAAAATCAGAGGATATCATGGGCATTCACCCACTGCTTTGTTTTTTTTTCCTGTAAAAGAAGTTTCTTGCTCAGATCAATGTTGGATGGCTTACTATGACAGTGAATATGACAATGTAAGTCCATGGATGATGGTGGTAGCAGAATCATAGCATGCAAATCTGTATCCAAGAAAAGCGTCTGTTCCAGGAGGGAAGAGGGCTGAGAACTGCCCTACAGCCAAGTTTCTGCCTGGTCCTCCCTACAGAATTTCTTTGGATTTTGTAGACAACGTATGCCATATTTAGACATGATGCTTCAATTCATTCTCTGCTTAAGCTGTAGGGCTTTAAAGAAGTCCCAGGCAAGCAAAGGCTCCCTAATCCTAGGTAGCTTGCCAGGTGACTCAGTTTTACAACCTCTACTGAGAAAATAACTACAGTGTGTTTTCTTATACCGGCAGGGCCCATTGAGAGTTGGGTTTGACCCCAAATTCCATTTTCCCCTTGACTTCTAGAAACCCCCATTGTGACACTGTACCGCAGTGGCGTCTGGGCCGTGGGATTAGCCAGTGTCCCTGTGATCACCACAACTCAGTTACTGAGGATACAGTTGGAATAGATAAACCCAGGAACTGAATCTCTACATGAGCTCCCTAATTCCTGAAAACGAGCACTGAATTAGGAGTCAGGTGTAAGTTAATGGACATCCCCCTAACTAACAAAGTAAACCAAAAGCAATACCATTCCAGTGGAGTTTCAGAGACATGCTACCATCAAACATGTGAAGAAATTTGGGGACTCTGCCTTTCCTTGTACACAGTAACTGGTAAAGGGTGACAAGTCCCTTGGAGAAGCCTAGGGTCTATAAAGGGTTTGATCTCAAAGATTCCAGACCTCTTCATTCACAGTTACTGGGTTGAGGAATTGTCTCAAGTTTTAGAATTTGGTTAATAGCTTTGTCTCTATATGAGGTGACTCTGCTTGCCAAACCTCGAGTTTTTCAGCTGTGCAGATCAAGGAGAACCTCAGGAGGCTATCTATTTCAGCCCTAAGATCCCTGTGATCCTTTAACTACCGCCCGAGATTTCTGTGGCTCTCCCCACTTTGATCACCACTTTGGCCAGGGTTCTCTACCCTTTCAATGGTAGCATCACCATACTCATCGCCAGCCTACACAGAATGTCTTTGTTACTTTGCAAGGATGCTGGTATGTTTTCTCAACATATTAATGGAGTGTTCTCTGGGCACCCTGAACAGCAACAAAAGACAAATCCACTTCAACTTCCTATCTCCCTAAGTCTTCCAGCTGCTTCTACTATGTTATACCAGTGAATCTCTAGCCTCTCAGTTTCATTCAAGATAGGCAACTGCTGAGGCCAGTTTTGAGTTAACCAACCAAGCAAACAGAACCAAGTATATCTGATAAGTCCGTACACGCCCAATCTAAAACTGTGATCTTCACTACTTGGTGTAACACCGTTAGAATCCCTTTCAACACATATTCCTCAAAACCTTGCAGTTCTTTTCGTTTGAGAGCCTTCTTCTCCAGGTCTAATTTTGTAATTGGCCCATGAGCTCTGCTAAGCTCTGCTGCTGGACACAGGTCTCTAGGCACTGAGGTTTGGTAAGGCCCGGGGACATGAGAATTGGCATTCCTTGCAACTATCCCAATTTGGGGTTATGGGGCCATCTTCAAGCAAGACTGTATCAGTCTCAACAGAGAGAAGCAGGTCTGCTTTTCCAGCCAGGGAGGCACAGAGGGCGATTGGGGTTTAGGGATATTCAGGTCATCTGAAGCTTGCTGTGCCTCAGAAGATTTTAGTAAAAATAGCTCTTTCCGTTTCTGCTTGAAGCCCCCTGCTCCCTAGGACTCAGACCTGAGTCCCTGAGGGAACAAATTCAATGGCAGCATCATACTGTGCTCAGAATTGTCCTTCCCATGTGATGGCTGAGGCTTCAGTACAGGTTCAAGCCTGTCTACCCGACACTTCCCTCTCTGCAGACGGTTCCTCTCCAGGGAGGTATCATGGTGTCTCATGCTCACAGGCTCTGGGCAGGCTGACCCCAGGAGTCTGCCAGGCACATCTAGACCCGCTGGAATCCCAGAGGTAAACACAGCTCATGCTCAAACCTGGACCCCTGCTACATAACTTAAAACAAGCCAGTATCTTATCCACTCTCCGTTAATATAATCAAAGGCATCACCTGAAAATGTGCAAAGGAAATGTTTGCCTCAGATTTCACTTACAGGGTTGGTACCAAGCCTATAAATATCAATTTTAAAGGAAAAGCTCATGATGTGAATTTGATACAGTTTTAAAGTTCATTTCTTTTTATGACAGTTTTAGGCTGATTTTGTGCTGCCTTGTTTTTATGGTCAAATCTAAGTGCTGGATTACCTGCCAGAGAAGTTAAATGTATTGTGGTGGCTTAATTTTGGCAACATGTTTATGTATTTTTAAGTTTTAGTCATGATGGAGGGTTTGCTTTTTTTTCCTAATTGAATTGAGCCAGATTTATGTACAATAAGGATGAAGACTTCTAACTCAATTAAAACTGAGTTACCAAGATAATGTGGGCAGCAAGGATGTGGATTCAACTCCCATTTATAAATGGCATGAACAACTATTTCCCCAGATGGAGAAGATGGAAGAGGGTCAGAGACAGGATTTTGAGATGAGATCACTGAGGAGCTCTGTCACTGCGAGACGCCCACCTCCACCCCTTTGTTACAGGGGCTGCTACCTTCCAATCCTAAGCCTAATCAAGGGAGACATCAATATTAAGGGAGACATCAAGGGGACCACCCAGAAAGCTGTGAGATGTGTTCCCTGAGTTGGGAGACACAGACGGGAACTAGTCTTGACTCACACTGGAAGGAGGAAAAGCAGGCTGTGGACTGGGGTCTGAGACAGGGACTGACTCATTTTTAGATGACAGGGCTAGGGGCATTCTGCAGTTTGTCAGGATATGGAAGTGTGGTGTTCCCTGGAGACACATGTGGGCCAAATGGGTAAAAACTGGCAGGGGGTTATCTTGGGCTCCATACAGCCAGGCTGCCTGGAGGAGCAAGGCAACCTCAGCAGAAAGAGTCTACAAGTGTTTAGATGCTGCAGAAGGAGACCTCTTAGGGCATCCTGAATAGAACCATATAATTCGAGCAAGGGAATTGCAGAAAAGTCACCAGAAGTAGGGAACTTTTGAGGAACCCATCAAAATGCCCCAAGAGAGGAAAGTCCATTTTAATCTGAGTCACCCAGTCACGTCAACTTCAGCAATTTGACAAGCCCAGAAAGCATAAAGAACTGTTCCATTACCTTATCCCTCCTCCCCACTAACAACTTGGACATTGACATGGGGCAGAAACTGAAGCTGATGAACCGGGAGCTGAGGGCTAGGAGAGGGGGAGCAGAGCTATATCCCTTTCTCCATGGTGTACTTCCAGTAGGAAGCAAGCCTGAGCTGAGAAGGGAAGATTTATTAAACCGGGTTTGGTTTGATCATGGCCTATATATGTCACAGTCTAACCACTGAATTGAGAAAATAAATAGACCATTTATGAAGTAAGAAAGGCCACACCTGTCATGGGCCCCAGAAACAGGCAAATATTACTTCCACTGAATGAAATGTAAACAAACAGTGGGAGATACATTTATGTTTTGATTTTGATCCCTTCCCTGGTTATTATTATAAATGGACCGCTGCAGAGTTTGTCCTTATTCTTCCTCTTTCCCTGTCTCTTTTTGACTCCTTCTCTCTCATCTGCCTTACTGGTCTTTGTCCAGGATGAAATGTTGAAAAGCACCATCCTACCTCTGTCATTTCCTCAACATGGCTGTCCCAGCTCACAGACTTCAAAGGCTGATGGTGAGCAGGGGACACAGTGGGGCTTTATTTTTAAGTTAAATAGTTGTTTAACCTATTAGAGTGACAGAAGGTTGAGACCTGATAAAAGCAATGATGTTATTATTTATGTCATAGATGATTTATTTATTATCACCATGGATTTTTATTTACAAGAAATGTTATTTAGCCTAAGCAGAAAACCCAGTTGTCTACATAGCCAGTCACCCAAAGCATGTTTTTATCTTTCTTCTCAATCTGCAAAGTTATCCACAAGCTTCCAAAGACTCATAGGATGAGAGTCAAACTTTATTGTGCATACATCATAATTCCTAGAGCAACTTTTCTCACTCTAAGGCTATCTTAATATTTTCTTAATGGACACCAAAATAGGGATGTATAGGGGCCAACAAACATAGAGTGGCATATGCTTTACCATTTAATATCTTTTGTTTACCATTGTACCCCATTTTTCAGCCAAAATTTTAAGTAAAAATGACAAGGATAATCTGTAAGGGAGGACCTCCCGTCTGTTTCATTTTGGAATGAGAAATTCCAAATGAAATTCTCATGCCCAGCCCGATGCTAAGGCCAGGCAAAGCCACAGTGTGCGGGCAACACCAGACCATCAGGCCTGCAAGAAGATTTGAGGGTCAAAAAGGATTTGGGTAATGAAACAACTTAGAATGCAATGCAAAATATGGTTAAGTGTGTAAGATAAAATTGAAGATTTGAATAAATTTCATACCTTGGGTCCTTCCTTCATACCCCGCAGGGATCTTTACTCAGGACATCTCTACAGAAAAGTCTGAGGGTCAGCTAGCTACTTTATCTGAAAAGCCATGATGGAAAAGAAAAGCATATCAAAAGTTATCAAGTCATCAGATCTTCACCAAACTGTGACCCAATAATAGCTGCTCCTACTGTATATCCTGTCATTCAGTCTCCACATTAATATCCTCAGATCTGAATTTGATCATCCTCGGTTAAAGGTAAAAAGGCCAAATATTTAAAGGTTACATAACATACTCAAAGTCACATAAGTAAATAAAAGTTTCAACCTATATCTGGCTGATGCCAAAGCCCATTCTCTTAGCTAGAATGATCCAGCTACTTCTATCTGGTGACACACTGGTTTTCTGTTCCCACAGCAACTGGAGAGTATTGCCTTGGACAAGAAAACAGCCAGGGATGTTGTGGCAGGTGGCTTGGTGTCTCATAGGGCAATTTCAATAACAGTCTTTCATCAAACAGATAAAGTGCCAAAGTCATTTCTCTTTAGTTATAAGCAGTGGGAAATGCCGTGCATGCAGACAGCAGTCTGTTGGGCTGTGAAAAGTGGCACTTCATTCTATTTTTTAGAAACTTTTCATGAAAACAAATATTTTTTAGTTGGTGGGAGCACTTCAAGACATGGAAAATTTCAAGGCACTTGTCCTATAAAATTTATGACCCAAGTTTCACGATGTCCCCATCTTGTTCTTTGGAGTTTTCCTGATTAGTATAGAGTGTGGCTTACTGTAATTGTATTAGCAAAATTAAGGATCTTGTAAGCCCAAACACATATAAACAGAAATGACAGATATACCAGAGAAAGAGCTGAGAGAAGTTATTTACTTGCTAAACCATTATTCTAGAGATTTTTCCATATGGTTCAATGCAGTTTAATTTTCTAAAAACTAAAAGTCTATCTTATATAAACAAAGGTGACTAGCCAATGCCAAAAAATTATTTTAAAGGTTCTAATTAAATATGTATGTTTTATATTTCTTCTTTTAAGCAATTACACTATTCACTCCAGCCTGGGAGGTTTTCTTCCTAATGACATTAAAACAAGAAAAAAAGACTCATTGGCATGAATATGATATTTAACTGTTAAATTAAAAGCAGACCTCAAAGCAGTCTTTCAAAGCAAGTGTTTGAAATAACTTCTCTGTGAACTAAAACTGGTAATGACTTGGGGGGAAAAAAACACCTCTCTGTCCTTTTTTTCCACTCATATCCAACTACTCTGGGCCAAGGTGTTCCCTGCTAATCATACATATTTTATTTTCATCCAACTTAAGAGGGACCTAATTTAAAAAAGAATCCCATAGTAAGTACTTACTAAACATGATGAAAGTCCCTTGCTTGTGCAATTTCTATTTCACGACAGCCTTCCCTTTATATCGTTCTTTTCATCTCTTTACATTAAGAGCTTGTTTTAGACCATAATTATTCTTGAGACTCCAGGTTAACACAACCATTAGATCTTGTACAGGTGAATGATAAATTGGAGGCTAACAAGTTGTACTGATCTTTTTCTCAGAATTCCTCTTGTTTGAACTCATCTACCATAAAGCAATTATGAAGGAATATCTATATTCCAAAAAGCAAATCATATACACATATGCAGTTATACTGCCCTAAAATCTAGATATTAAAGATTGTGGATTGTCTCTTGAAAATAATTAATTTCTATTGCGCCCTTTGGCAGAGGAATTGGGGGGAAAATTTCTGCATAAGTTATGTCATAGTTTACAAATTTCTCATTTTGTGACTTTAACCATTTCAGAGAGCTTTGTCTTTCCTCCATCTCTTCAATGGGAAATCGTTGAATTGGTGTTCCTTTAAAATAATGATAACATGGAATACAAAAGGTTTTTTTCTATAAATAAAAATGCTTAAGTAAGATTTTCATTTTCATTTCAAAAATGACACTTCAGAACTTTATCAAAATTCCAGAGCAAGCAAAACAAAGATTGTGCCCAATTCCCTCTTTCCCACATAGCCGACACTACATTTTACAGATATTTCTATACCTATCAAAAAAAAAATTCTGGGACAAAAATCCTCTATTTGGAGCCCTTAATGCTGATCCTTTGCATCTTAATTAATGGTTGCTCATGACCTGGAGCACCAAGTATTGCACTTCTGGCATTATTTGTAGTTGGCTGAGATTCAGTTAATTGAAATTTTTGGCTGTTGCTAAAGAAAATGTGAAATGGAGTATTTATAAGCATGGATACCTGATTTTTATTTACAGTCACCTGAAAGAAATTCTACATCAGTGACAGAGCTACAGTGTGTTCTAAAGTCAGGATATCAGAAACACTCAACTCAAAGATGGTTTTAAAGTGTTTAAATATATATATATATATATATATATATATATATATATACATACATACATATGGATATAGATTTTTTTTTCTTCATAAAGAAATAATGCACTTTTTACAAAAGCTTTCTAATGCGTTGTGGAAAAAATAAATGGTTACATTAAAGTCCATTAATAAATTGCAAATCAAATAACAATTCCTGATGTTCCAAACGGAACTACAGCTGAGTTTGGCAGTAGTTTTATAGGACTAAATTACATTTTGGTTTAGTTTTAATATCCAAGGAAACTCATTTCATAATTGGTAGGTGTGCAAATACGCTGGCACTTCAGGTTCTTATCTTATTAGGAAAAATACATTAGGAAATTCTATTTCCCCTGCCATCTAAAATTACAAAGCAACTTAATGGTATGCTTAAGTAACAAACATGCCTTTTTTCTGGGTACAAAGTTTTCTTCTTTAAAAGAAAATTAATATGTAGGAAAAAAACTTGTTTTGTTTTTTAAGTAGGCTGCCCTTTATATTTTGACTTCATGTTTTTCCTGAAATTAACTGGCCCAAAGACTACAGATTGTTATATGTGCTATTCTTGTACTGCATGTGATCAGCTCTTGATAAGCAACGAATGAACTTACTGAAAAGGAACATCAGCTAATATTTATTGCCTGCTTACATGGCAATATGGTGTTTTACATACTGTATCATGTTTAATTTTTATAACAAACCAACTGATACTCAACTTCCTCAGCTGGCTTGGCCAGGCCCCTCTGTGGAAATTCAAATAGAATACCCAAGGGAAGCCTGCTCATAAGTCAATGTCATTTCCTAGACCTCCACAGGTTGTGATTTCTTAGAGGATGTGAGAAATTTGATGATTAGCTTTAGCAATATGGAAACAAAATATAATATGCCTGATATAGGTGATGTTTAAAAATAGAAAAATGTTCTTAATAATGATAGTGACCATTAATGGAATATGTGCACTTTCTTTGTCCAAAAGATTTCAAAAGTATTTTGGATACTTTTTCTCCTGATTTTACATAAAGATAGTGGGATAGGGCATATCTCAGAAAGACTGATTTCGATTTGTTCTTCTAGTAGATCATCAACTCGTTTCCAAAGTCAATCTTTACTAACACAAGTAATCATGGTTTACATCAACAGAGGGGGAAATGGGGATTATGAAAAGATAAATGACATAAAAAGTTGGTGGCATATAAAAATTAGAACGAAAAACTCAATACCATCAAAATGTTGTTTCTCTACACATTATGCTCTTCATTAAAAAGTACTTTTCTGTAGCTTTAAACAGCTAAAAGGCCACATTACTGACTTATTAAAAAGTGCCACGTGAACATTTTGATCTTCTCCCAAGGACTAAATGGATAGATGAGCGATCCGGAAAAGCACTTGATTTGCCAACTGCAGAGCACCAAGTGACAATGACAATTACTTGAACAACGACTTACAGTGGGAATTAGCTTTCTGCCGGCCCGCATTGTGCTCTGCCGCCCCATTGTTTCTAATTACACATGTTTGCTGTGCAGTTGTTAAATTAGAAATTGAACTTCTTTGACAACTGCAGTAAAACTTGACGGAAGATGAATGTGGTGGGGTGGGTTTTTTTTGTTTGTTTCCCTCTTTCTTCTTTCACTTATTTAAACACGTATTAATTAACTTGTTCTGGCAAGTGTTTAGTAAACATTGAACAAGGGCATTTCTTTAGCGGTATAATTAAAATTCCCTTTTTAAATGTTTTGCATGATATTTTATGCACAATTTGACTCAAGTAAAGAGAGGTTCTAATTAAAGTTTTTAAATGAAGGCAATTGAAATTGGTAAAACATCCAGCAATCCATTCAAGCACATTGTCTTCCTGTCTAGTGCAAGTTTACTTTGATGGTCAGTTAACATTAACCTGAATTAGTTTAGATGTCCTCCCCTCCACAGGCCCCATTCTACTTTAGTCAGTCTCAGGGGATAAACCTTTAAATGTTGCAGTACCCCATTTAAGTTGTTATTCAATATTTATTCAACTAAATTTCTTCTAAGTTTTTACAACAGGATATTATGAGAAGCATCTAGTTTAGGTGATGGATTCTCTGCAAATAAAAGGTTAGATAAAGCACATTGAAGGAATGAAGCTATTGAAACATTAAGTGGGGCTTTGGTAATTTTTTCCCATTATAACTTCATGAAAAGGCTTACACCTCTATAAACAGTGCTATCCTTTTTGGTGAGAGTAGCACAGTAGCATTTCGACACTAACAGAAGCATGTCCAAAGCAGATAAAATATCTGGATCATCATCCCTTTTTGCCGCATTTCTGCATGTTTGTGTCTGTGTGTGTAGTGGGAAAGGTGAAGAGAGATGGAAAATAATTCATTTTGCCTGTAATGGATTGATTGACCTGAAGTGAAAGACATTTGAAGGGAAAACATCAAACTCCCTATCTTTAAATTATTCATACTTTTTTCCTTTTAGTGATGCTGTAAACAACTCCAAAAAACAAAGCCTTAAACACAAGAATTGCTGGTAGTTTATAAGTGATTTACTGGCTCTCAGGATCACTGATGTTTCTAATGATCTTTTTTTTAATTGGGGAGAATTAAAACAGATTGCTCCAGATCATTTCTTTAGATCTATGGCTCCTGTACCTGAGCTGGCCAGAGGTGGGAACAGAGGTCATTCCCTCTGTCTCTGTAGAACTGGAGCCTGCTATATGCAGCTAGCAACCACTTCTGCTTTTATAAAAGAAAAAGCAAAATATCCCCCTGACTCCAGGCAGATTCTACCTCATGCTGATGTTTACTTAGTAAGCCCACTCAGCGCTCACACTAAGTGACCTTTCCAGCCTGGCTCTTTGATTTTTAGTAATAAAGGTGATATTGTGGTCTCCATCCAACACTCCTTCGTTTTACTTCTTAATTTCTTTGGAGCTCAGAAGAGAAAGCAGGGTGCTGTTTATCAAGTGCCTCCACTGTGTCCCCAAATCTCTACTCTTCCCAATTTGAAGATGAGGAATTGGAGCATATCATAACAAGTCACTTGCCAACTTCTCAAGACGAATAATGTTGATGCTGGGATACAGACGGGTGAGCTGGCTCAGTGCACAGTGCTGACCTATCCCTGGGTATCAGCACACCAGCACTAATTTCCAACATGAAAAACAAAAGCTCTGAGAAGTGAGCAACTTGCCCGTGATAATCTGGGAAGAAAGATAGACAGTGAGAACCTACCTCAAAAATGTTTGATGTCATTTTGTTCAGATTTATTCTACATATCCATGCCTTCTCAAACCAAACATTGATGAGAACAAGGTCATCTTCATGAACCTCGTTGCCGAATCGGCAACATGGTGATGTCCTCATGATGAAAATGAAGGTGAAGCATTCATATGCTCATCAGTCATCTCAAAGTTGACTCAGGCATTTAAGCATTCTTACACTCAGTTGCTCATGCATTCATCCATCCATTCACCAGCTTCACAAACATCTATCTAGTGTCACTGTGTGCAGGCACTGTTCTCAGTTTAGGACCACGGAGTATCGCCACTCTCCCAAGGCCAGCCCCTCCCTTGGTCCTCTGTCTTTAGTTCTGCTGCCTGCTTTTTGTAGCCACTCTCTCTGCCCCTTTCAGCCAGCCCCTCCCACTAATATCAGTATTCCAGCCCCCACCACTCCTTATGCCTCCCTTGAATTTGCTGGGGATTTCAAAACCTGGTGATAAATTTGTTCAAATTTTGTCTGAAATGAGACTAAATAAGAGCTAGGTGCTGTTTCCATGAGCAAAATTCAAATGAGATTGTGAACATCATAGTTCAGAAGGAGGCTTGGCAAGATTTTATCCAAGTTCTGCCAACTGCTAGCTGTGCACACTTGGTCAGAGGATCCAGTCCCTCTAAGCCTGTGCTTCTCATCTCTAAATCGAAAAATTATAATGATGGTCTCCCTCTCAAGGGATTGTTGTTTAAGACTTACATGTTTATAGATCATTTAACCCATTACCTGGCACAGAACAAAATGTTTGTTTGCTGTTATTATTTAGCATATACACTTTGTGACAACTATTTTTACTTCTCAGAGACCTGTATTATATTTTTAGGGAAGTGAAGACTCAATTTCAAGGTCACAGTTATACAAGTCCCTATCATGGGCAGCAGGCTGGCCTGTGACTCCTCAGGGTGAGTTCAGAGCAAGGAATCTGAAAGCTGATGCAGGGGCTTGGATCTGGCTTTATTATATATACTCATTGGACAAGTCACACAACCTCTCCAACTTTCAGTCCCTCATCTGCAGAAACTGTAAGAATATTATCAACCTCACACAATAATCATTTTTGTGATGTGTTTAGCACATAGTAAGTTCAGGGATGGAACATAGCATATTCAACTAGCATTACTATTTATGAATCAGACTTCATGTAATTGATAAAAAGCTTAGACATTCTATCAGCAAAAATAAATACATTTCCATTCCTCATAACACTTTACACAAGTATGAGCCTTTAAAAATCATCTGTGATGTACCAGGTTTCACAGTGGCTTAATGGTAAGACAAACCATGTGACTCCTTTTGCAACTTAATAAAGTTAAATCTGTTTTGAACTCCTCACACTCACTAAGGTACCCTTATCTCCTGCTGGCCCATAGCCCCAGCCAATATTCTCAGGCTGCCCCTTCATCCAGCTATTGAAAGAAGAGCAAACTCATTGAAATAATTTATGCTGACATGCAAGTGGGCTTTGACATCTTGCAGTCTTGTTCAAGCTTCATTGTCCTACATGGCTATGCCCAAAGGAATTACCGTAGCTGCCAGACAGTCTAATATATAAGCAGGGAGAAATATGAAACCAAGTCTTTCATCTATTTCTGCAACCTTGACATATAGGTTGCTACAGAAACATTTAAAATTCATGGTATGAATAGCTAATTAAAGGTATAAGATGCTTTCTCTTCTCCTTTGCTCACATGAGTAAATCTCTTGGGAAAAAACAACATCCACAAGCCCAGCGCCCTCGGGAGCCAGGCAATATACACAAAGGAATGAAGCAGTGGGTTTAAGAAAACCACAGTGACAGTGAGAAGGCCAAGGGCAATTGAGCACAAAGTGTGACAGGCATCAATCAGGATCAGTGGGGAAGCACCTGCGCTGCTCCAGGAGGCAGCTCCCTCCACTCCAGAAATAAAAATGTCACCAGACTTCTGAGGTTTCAAGTTAATCAGAAATGGGCATGTATTGATCTTTAAGGATTAGTGACCAATGTCAGTTTCTTAACTGTAAAAGGTGAAACAAGAAATCCACAAGAGGCAAACTGACCCTAGCAGAGTCGAAGTCCATCCTCTGCTGAGACATTCTTTGACACTTTAGGTAGTTGTGGCCATCTTAATGTTAGTAGCTAAGACGTCACATGAACTTACTCATATTTACTCTCACAGTCATTCTATGAGGTAGGTGCTGTTGTCGGGAGGCTGCATCTGGGGATGTCTCTCCCTGTGCACTAGGTGAAACTTCAACCAGACAGGCGAGGATTCTTGGCTCTGGTGGAGAAAGAATTCTCGACCAGGTCTGATGAGTGTAGGTAAGGAAGGAATTCATTAAAGCGAGAATAGAAGTGAATGTCAGTACATGGGCAGACAGTAGAGAACAAGGAAGAACACAGGCAGGAAAGGGAAGCTCACTGAACTCCTGCTCGGTGTAGGGCGAATCCCTGGCCAACTCCTAAAGCCAGAATCACCTAACATCCAGCGTCCGCTTGAATCTGCACACCGTGAGAACTAAGTCCCTACCACCCGTGGATTTGGGGGAGTTGTGGAGCACTGGATGGAGTGAAATCATGTTCTGAGAACTTCCCAAAGGCAAATACAGGAGACATTCCAGCAGGCCACTAAGAGCATGATCATACATCTGCAGTCCTGTCCGGACCACCCAGGCGATGGGAACTTGCAAGCCCAAGTCAGAGATTTCAGTAACCCTCCCTACTTATCTGAAGAAGGACAGAGAGAGTGAAGACTGGTGCCTAGAAAAGTGAATGAAAGAGCAAAGTGACAAAAGCATTTACCATTAGAGGTGGAAGTGGGAGAGTTCTTCTCTTTATCTTGGAAAAGAGTTCAGAGATAAGTGCAATAGGCTTACGGAACAAGAAATTTTACTTGATATAAAACAGTACACACTCAGATGGGAGTGCAGGCGACCTCAAAGAGGCGGTATACGTAAAGGTTTAGGGTTTGGGGTTTCATAGGGCCTTTTGGGTAGGGGTCAGCACAAGGTATGACATATACAGGTGATTAATAATTCCTTTGAAGTTTTGTCTTAAGAATAGGGTTATTTAGGTGACCGCATTGGTCTAGATCTCAGCATTCTTTATACAGAGGAGTTCATTTACACTTTAGAGATCTATCTCTTGTCCTGGTTACAAAGTTACTTAACTGATGAAGGGGCTGGAAGAAGAGGAAGAACAGCATGTAGATTAATTTAAAGAATAAGCTGGGCCTTTTTTACAGGCTAAGTAGATTTTACAATGGTATAACCTTTATCCCATATCCCTGCCCTATCTCAGAACTATTAATTTCATTACGTTTCATACATAAAGAAGTTGAGACTCACATTTGTTCCCCACTTGCCCAGCCAGTGTTGGGCAGGGCTGAGCTTCTAACCCCAACATGTGGCGTGCTGGAGCCTGTTCCTAACCATATTCTGATAATCCTCTCATGATAAAATAGTTTGTACTTTTCCCCCATGTGGAAGAAGAACTTCGTCTTTATCCTCTAGTTGAAGTTTGTGTTTTTTTGTCCCAAGTGATTATTCAAATCAACAAATATTCCTTGAGCCTCAACTACATATAAGACCATTTTATGTGCTGTAACACATTTAATTTTATCTTTATTAATGCAATGTGTGGAATATAATTTTAGAATGAGGGTAATACTGTTGAAATAGCTTCATTTGGAAATACATCAGTCTGCAAACATATTGGCATATTATCCACAAGTATAAACATTTACAAAAAAAAAAAGCCAGGCATTATTTGATGGCTGTTGCCATAATGATTCATTGGCACAAGAGAAATGCTACATGATGAGAGATGCCAAAGCTGTTTGACACGTTTCAGTGGAGTTCATTACACACACGAAACAGAACCAATTTTACTCAACAGTGACTTCGACATTTACAGAAAAATGAAATGGTGGTTTAGAAATGAAGACTTCATGTGAAATCTCTACCAAAAATTTTAAATTGGTTCTACCCTTATGTCACCACTTCTGGAAGATCAGCCACTTCTATAGACTTATTTTTATTCACAGCAGGTGGCAACCTATTCAAAACAAAAGTTTCTTGGGTGATCAGAAAATTAATCTTGAACAAACTCAATTGGCTATACAATTCTTCTCAGAATACAGAACATATGTATATTTTCAAAGATCTTCTTGCAGGAAGACATGTGTGCCTTTGGCTTCACTCTGTTTAATTCATCCTGATTTCACAGTTCTGTTTCTCTAATTTGCTAGGTTTTAATGGAGTAAATACCATCCTAGCCCCATCACACCCAGACAGGGTGGGACAAGAGAGATTTCAGGCTCAGAGTTGGAATCCGAAAGGGTCTGGAGAAATGTTAAATAGTTGTAAATAACCAGCTGTTTTCTACTTCATTAATGATGTAGTGTGAGAAAATGTACTGAAAATGAATAAGGGATTTATGATACATGTGCTAAAAGTATTGCTAACGCATTATGCCAATGAGTTAGGATGACTTATGTATAGACAATATTTGCAGAAATGTTTTCTGTGGGCAGCAGCATGCAAAATACTATGCAATAGTACTTATATGCAACACCATTTATTTAAAGAAACAGTTTCATAACAGATTTAAAAATATTCTCTTACTATGGTAAATGGTTAAAGTATGTTAATGTTGCTTTACTGAATTCTTACTGTGCTTTCAAGGCCAAAGTTAAGGCTCTGTATACCAAAGAATGAATGTGCTTGGCTTAATTTGTAAGCCTAAATATCATTACAGTAATATTGCACTGATTAGAATTAATCAAGAATACCAGAACATACGCTGTCTGATTTCTAAAACTTTAAAGTAATTATATTGCTTTTAAATCTAATATTTAGTTGTTTATTTGTCTGTAAATAGTATAATGAAATCAGTATCTCGAAACCAGATAATATAGTTGAGTCATTCAGGCTGTTATCAAACATAAGTCACTGGAGAAGCAGTTCAATCAACAGAGAAGTTTTCTAATTAGCATATTAATTATTTGCAAATAAAAGGTGATTCCAAAGTACTCTAGGGAACTTGAAGACACAGTAGTTTGTCTTCTCATTCTATATATCTCTATGAGATACTTTTACATTATTAATTTCCAATAATCTAGAGGAAAACGTTTTGCTAATCAAAGAAAAGCTTCAGCCCAGCTTCTGCATTAATTATCACCTATACTAAATTGGTAGAACCTGAATTAATGAGGCCCAGGCTCCTCCTAAATCGCATGCATTAAATAAAAGCTGGACTTGACTACATACTCTTGTGAAGATTGTAATTTATATGCATACTGGCTGCAGGCAAGTAAATTTCAAAGAATACAATTATCAAAGCTATGTTGGCCTTGCCCCACAATCCATAAACATCTTAATTATCATCTACACATCACTAAAAAAAGGCTTCAGCAAAGATTCAAACTATTTTTCTGGATCAACTGCTTTGCATATCAAATTTCAGACCATGTAAATGATTGCTTATAAGAAATAGAAGATCCCCCACCCCCCCAAAAAAAACCCAGATCCCAGCAGAAAGAAAAAATAGAGACATTGTCTATTGAGTAATCTTTTAAGTCCATTGTTAAGCTGTCATTAGGCTGTAATTAAGCAGTTCAAGTTTTACTTTTATAGAGTTTTTTGATATTTCTAATTGATTTGCTCTTAATGCCACGAGGCGAGGGATGGGGGAAAAAAGTTCACTATCTACTTTCTTTTGCATTTTTCCCCTCCTGCTATGGAATCTTCTGGTTCTTTCATTTTTTTTTATTTTGGTATCATTAATGTACAATTACATAAGCAACATTATGGTTACTACACTCCCCCCATTATCAAGTCCCCACTACATACCCCATTACAGTCGCCATCCATCAGCGTAGCCAGATGCTACAGAATCACTACTTGCCTTCTCTGTGCTATACTGCCTACCCCATGCCCCCCGCCACCCCTACATTATGTGTGCTAATCGTAATGCCCGTTTTTCCCCCTTATCCCTCCTTTTGGTTCTTTCTTAATTGAAAAACCATACCTATTTTTAAATTCATGTATGTATGCCCTTACTTCATTGTCCTTTTGGTTTACTTTCTGACATCTAGAAAAGGAGCCAGCACATCTGACTACTGCTTGCCCTGCGGTTCTCCTGTACTTGACTGCTCAGAGGTCTGCATCCTTCCCACGTTTCTCAAAGTTGTGCTACACCGGGTCTTTTCCTTCCTTCCTTGAACTTAGAGCCACTCAGCACCTTAAGAATCCTGGTGTTTGCATCTAAGGTCATATTTGGTGGATGTGTCTTTTTTTTTCTTTTTTCATGTTTTTAGATTAAGTAGAATCTAAAATATGTATATTATTCTTTTTAACTACCTCAAATGCTTATCCAATATAACATTAAAATAACAGCAGCATGTTAATTACAAGAACTTGTCTTTTTTTTTATAAGGACAAAATTACTATGTTTAAATTAGCTCTGATTTTTTTTTTCACCTAAATAATGTAAAGATGACTTTCAAAACCTTAATGTAACAAAAATGGTAAGGGAAAAAAATACACATTGATTTTATGAATGAGTGATTCCTTCAGTAATTCCTTTTTGCCTATATTCTTCTTTTTCATGTAGGCAGTGGGTGTAAAACTTCTGCCTTCTCTGCTTGCACATTATTACAGTGAAATTCTGAACTGAGTCCACACAAAGAAAAACAATTAGCAAATGGACTAATTCTTACTTTTAAAGTGCTTCTATTCTTTAATTTTAAAAGAATTTGACTTGCTTGGAAATGCTTCTAGAAAAAGTAAAAAGTATATAAGCCTAAGGGAGAACTACACTATTTTTTGCAGATTTTTGCAGTGTGTTATAGATGGATTCTATATATAAAATGCAAATAATAGTTACAATAACATAGTAATACTAAGAATAATAGGTAATCATTGTTGATACTTTACTAAGTGCCAGACACCTTTCTAAGTGCTTTGCATGCAAATGACTTATTTAATCCTTATAACACCCTATGAGGTAGTTACTTAATTATCCCCATTTACAGAAGAAGAAACTAATGTACAGTGAGATTAACCATTCCCAAGTTCATAGCAACTAATGGGCAGAGTGTGGATG
Organism: Smutsia gigantea; assembly: GCA_032199065.1. Lineage (NCBI taxonomy): Eukaryota > Metazoa > Chordata > Mammalia > Pholidota > Manidae > Smutsia > Smutsia gigantea. The sequence goes on along the minus strand of JAVSCE010005025.1, from coordinate 89,326 downwards.
TAAACCCAGGCAGTCTGGCTCCATAATTGATAATCTTAACCACTATGCAGTCCTGCCCATTAGGAATTATTAAATGAGAATAGCTTAGTTATATATTCAACAGTTTAGAGTTTGTTGGGGTTTCTTAATAGTTTCTTGTGGAATTTCACAGAGAAATCTATCCTTCTAAAATGCTAATACCAAATGCAAGTGGTTCATAGTAATTTTGCACATTGAGTTTTTAACAAGGACACACCCTGCCAAGTTGGTACAGAAAGAGCTGGGTTATAACAAACTAGATGTTCTAGCATACTTGGAAATACTGCTTGAATTTGCCTAACTTTAAAAGCTCATTACCAACTAAGCAAAAAAAAAAGAAGTAGAAGAAGAAGAAAAAGAAATACTTGACATTTTGGTATCTGTGATATTAAAAAGAACTAATATTTAATATTCAAGTGGCAACAGATTGTAGAATTTGGACACAACATCCGCAGGGATAGATTTTTCTTTAAAATGGCCTTTAGGAGTCTGCCTTTTAACAGCTGACACCTCCATTCTCTGCATCCCTCTTCCCTGCCAGCACCATGGGGCACACTGAGTGCAGCAGCAGACGTGAAATTCTTCACTGCACTTTGTCTACGCAAATAATGGAGAACGTGCGAAATTAAGAAAAATGTAATTTCCACTAAATCAACCTTAGTGTAATCTCTACTACTGAAAATGAATAGATGTCTTTAGAGGGCTTTTCTACATATGCTTTCTCAATCCCCTCCATATACCATCCATGAGAAAAGAGAAGAACTGTGTTAACCTAATTGATCATCAGTCATTCCACACCTGTACCAAGGCCACATAATGACAAGTATTCTGTTATCTGGCATCTTTCCAGCATGACTAATTGTCACAGTGAAGTAGAAAGGGACATGGGACAAGCACCTTGATTAATTTATCCTCCCTATAATGAAAACTGCAGGGATATAAATAGTATAGTAAGAATAGGAGGGACTCCATCTTCAGGCTAAGATTCCATTTTAAAAACCAGGGAATTAGCAGGTAAGATTCCTAACATATTTCATGGTATTTAGCCAACAATTGATCCTTTCTTAAGGCAGGGAAGGCAGTCCTAAACGGTGTGCTTCCACTGCTTGAGGGTAACCACTATTTCGGAGAAGAACAGGATCAATAAACTCCTTGTGTTAACATTATCTTACAGAATATCTAGAGCACTGACTGGAGAATGACATGTCTCTCACCAGAGATAGACATCATGAGACCACATGTCAAGCCTATACCACCCCAGCCCTTTGCCCAGTCTTGAAATCCTTACAAGACATGAATCCTAAGCCTGTAAGCACGCCTCCTCTCTGCGGTTGCCCACACCCCCCTTTCTTCAACTCTGTACTCTGCCTTAAATAAAGACTTGTTGCTCATTTTACTTTGTTATATCTCGGCACTCTTCCAAGCCTCTCTGGAGGTTAATAAGAGACCCCTTTCCCAGTGGTTAGTGTCTTTGTGACTTTGCTATTTCATTCAATATTCTATTTTTAAGTACAAGTCTTCAATCTCTCTGTCCTACTTCAAATAAGTAGGGAAGGGCTACTAAGAGCTCTGATTTGGGCTTATAAATTCCCGTGGCCTGGGTGACCCAGATGGAACTGCAGGTTTAGGATCATGCCCTTTAGCAGCCTGCTGAAAAACCTCTTTTCCTTGGTTTGGGAAATTCTCAGAACATAATCTCACTCTATCCAGTGGTCCACGGCTCCCCCAAATCCTGGGGTGGTAGGGGCTTAGTTCCCACACCGTGCAGGTTCAAGCAGACACTGGCGCCAGGTGACCCTGGTTTCAGGAGCTGGCAGGGGATCTGCCCTGTGCCGAACAGGAGTTCAGTGAACATTCCTTTCCTCTCTCTGCTCTCCCTTGCTCTCTACTGCCTGCACAGCTGCTGCCCACTCACTACGCCTGCTTTAATGAATTCCTTCCTCACCTACACTCATCTGACCTGTTTGAGAATCCTTTCTCGATCAGGGTCAAGAACCCTCCCCTCTCCAGGTTGAAGTATCACCTAGTGCACAGGCAGAGACCACCCCAGATACAGCTGCCTGGTAACATTTTGGCAACCATGAAGGGACTCTTAAGTCAGTATATGCTAATAGTATAGGTAAGGAGGAATTCTATGTTACTCTTTAAACAGCCCTTGACTTTTTCTCTTGGACTCTCATTTATTTTTGCCACTTCCTTGGTGGGCATGGGTTGACCATTTAAAAGCCACTAGGGTGGTCACCACCTACAGTAAGTCTCCTGTGTGAGGATAAGTTGGTCATGGAATGAGTTAGATTGGCTCTAGGCCACCTGTCAACCTCAAGACAATGTCATGCATCAAGGTACACTGTGAAGCAAAACAATTCACCCAACCCTGCAGCACATTCTCCCCATAGGTTGCAGTCTCAACTTCCAAGGATCCATTTCCTCCACTCATGGTGCCTCCTGCTTTACTCAGTCTAGCACTCCTTTCTCTTAGTTCCATGGCTATCTCCTTGCTTGCACACCTATCACTTTCACCTTTGGGTATGGGCAGTCTATGCCAGCTTGTGTCTGTCTATGCCAGCTACTGTTACCTAGGATTTAAGCCATTTTGGGGTGCCGGTGAGACAGCCAAGAATGAGACCTTGGCCTTTGGGTTAATATTATGATTGATCTAATTCAATGATATGCTTCATTTCCCCCCTGGGCCATTGAAAGTAAGGTTATCAGGATGCTCAATTAATAGGAATCTACCCCTGACTTCAGAGCCTGAACTCTTCCCCCCTTCTCCCCAGCTCCTGTTCCTGGGGCCTTGACCAGGGATGGAGTTGAGCCATTGGGATGACTATGCACGCTCAGGTGGGCTGTAGGACTGTCTGTGCATGCCCAGTGTAAGGCCACAGGACTTTTCTGTGCGTGCCTCGTGTAGGGAGCAGGACCTCCTATGCATGTCCAGTTTAGGTGTGGAGGGACACCATACATGACCTGCACCTAGAGGTGCTCTTAGGTTTCTGGGGATGCCTGGGCAACCCCTTGCCCTTTGGGAATCAGGGATGCCTGGTTTCCCTTGGTGGTAAGAAAAACTCCTTTCTCCTTTCAGGTCCTGACTTAATCATGGTGTCACTTCCTCCATTCTGACTGACTCCCCATTAAAGGTGCATCCTCAAAAATTGGGAGGTCTTTAGACTCCCTGAAATGGAAGAAATTAATAATCTGCAGCCCAGCCTGGCCCTAAGTGCCACTCTAAACTACTCGCCCTTAGGGTGTATTCTTAAAAACTGAGATATTTTTTAATTAGTTTGACTGAAGAGAAAGAAGCTGATTTACTTCTGTAAGCCACTTGGCCTCAATACAAACTGCCTAGTGGAGAAAAATGCCCCAAAATGAGATACTTAATTACAATACTATTTTGCAATTGGATATTAGTAACTAGAAAATCTTTGTTCGTATCAGTTTACCTGTGTATATGTCCTTACATGATATCTCCAGATGGTATTGCTAAAAATTAATTGGTTTAAAGACAAGTACTTCTAAAATTGGGCATTCCAAAACTTTCAGAAATTCTGATAGAAAATATTCAGCATTAATGATAAGTTTAATTAAAACAGACATGTCTGTATACTATCAAGCTTTAATATGAAAACTTTAATTCTGCCTAGGTTTACTTAAAGTCATTTAAGTTAATATTATCTGTTAAATCTTCCAAAAAAGAAAAAAGAAAAGAGAAAGGCTTGACTTTGTCTGATGTTTAATGAAGGCTTTGCAGGTAATCTAGCATGTTTGTTAACAATAACTGAACTAAATAGATATAGTAGGTAAACTTTTAAACAATAATTATATGTTACAGTATGTATACCTAAAAACAGCTTGAAAATCTTTTTGGTAACCTGAAACCTTAAAGTTTTGCTAAGTTAAGTAATGAGTCAAGTTGATGAATTAGATCATTACCAAATAAGATAAAATAATGAAACATTAATTACTCAATATAGGTTTATCCACTTTGGGCTTTCTTATTACAGAGAAACTAAAAACAAATTTGGGTCTATTAATAAACATTTTAAGCTTATTGAAAGACTGTACTATGAAGAAGCACATGTTTCTATAAATTATGAAATGTATTCTTGATGTAAATCTAAAGAATACTAGCATAACAGTTTACACTGGATTACTTCTTAGTTTTCACTGAAAATTAAGGTTTCTAAGAGTTCTAAGTTCTAAGACTTAAGAAAACAAAATCTTAATACTAAAAGAGCTCAGTTTTGCTAATAACTATGTAACCTTCTGTATTTGCCTTTAAATTCTTTTATTGTCATTTTGATTAAATGGATAACTAAATATTGTTTCATAATGGCCCATAATCTTATTTAGTCAATTGCCTTAAAACTTTTGATATTTTTGACAACTTCTAAAGTCAAATTCAAAAAGGTCCTTTTACCTCTAGTTAACTGAGATTTTCTAGAGGACCACTAGAACATGTCAGAGGATTTTTTCCTTATAAAGGAGAAATATTTAGCTAATTCAGCTTATTTATCTGATATATATAATTACCTGAGAAGCATTGTCAAATGAATGATGCTAAACTTTAGATTACTGAACTAGTATATGTTACAGAAATAACCAAATTTCCTTGTCAATTGCATTATGATGAACTCTCACCAGATCTTTAACCATTGCCGTTTTTTTAATAGTTTGATTTTTTTTTTGGTATCATTAATATACAATTACATGAGCAACATTGTGGGTACTGGATTCCCTCCATTATCAAGTCCCCACCACATACCCCATTACAGTCACTGTCCATCAGGGTAGTAAGATGCTATAGAGTCACTACTTGTCTTCTTTGTGCTATACTGCCTTCCCCATGCTCCCGCCACATTAGGTGTGCTAATCATAATGCCCGTTTTTCCCTCTTATCCCTCCCTTCCCACCCATCCTCCCCAGTCCCTTTCCCTTTGGTAACTGTTAGTCCATTCTTGGGTTCTGTGAGTCTGCTGCTGTTTTGTTCCTTCAGTTTTTGCTTTGTTCTTATACTCCACATGAGTGAAATCATTTGGTACTTGTCTTTCTCCACCTGGCTTATTTCACTGAGCATAATGCCCTCTAGCTCTATCCATGTTGTTGCAAATGGTAGGACTTGTTCCATTATGAATAATATTCCATTATGTATATATACCATATCTTTATCCATTCATCTACTGATGGACACTTAGGTTGCATCCATTTCTTGGCTATTGTAAATAGTGGTGCGAAAAACATAGAGATGCATATATCTTTTTCAAACTGGGCCCCTGCATTCTTAGGGTAAATTCCTACGAGTGGAATTCCTGGGTCAAATGGTATCTCTATTTTGAGTTTTTTGAAGAACCTCTATACTGCTTTCCACAATGGCTGAACTAATTTACATTCCCACCAGCAGTGTAGGAGGGTTCCCCTTTCTCCACATCCTTGCCAACATTTGTTGTTGTTTGTCTTTTGGATGGTGGCCATCCTAACTGGTGTGAGGTGATATCTCGTTGTGGTTTTAATTTGCATTTCTCTGATGATTAGTGATGTGGAGCATCTTTTCATGTGCCTGTTGGCCATCTGAATTTCTTCTTTGGAGAAGTGTTGGTTCAGATCCTCTGCCCAATTTTAAATTGGATTATTTGCTTTTTGTTTGAGGCACGTGAGCTCTTTATATATTTTGGATGTCATAATCATTGCCATTTTTATGTCCTTTGTCATTTATAAATAGTTACTGATTTACTCCAGAACTAGTGAAAAAAAAACTGGATTCAAACAGTGCAAGAAGTGATTACATAAGACTGAGTAAACTGAATAGGATGATTTTAATTTTTATGAATTTTTGTTTCAAATATTTCTGATCTTTTTAAAAAATGTGTTTTTAAAATTTTTCCCTTAAGTGGACTTACAACAGTTTGGTAGATTTTTCTAAGCAGAACTGAAACATTTATCTTTCTCTCTCTACATGATCCATACAGAAGTTAGAAACTCTGAGTATTTTTATTATTTTTATGGCAGTATATTCATTTGCATAAGTTCAGTAAGAATCTGTTCTCCTTGTGACAGGGCACAATTGAAAACATTGGTTTTACCAAGACTTTGACTGGTATGTCATGTTTGAGAGAGCCATGCATAGACTCAGATATAACCAGATAGCTTTAAGGAACTAAGGTTGACTTTATGGAGCCAATAAAGCCCCTTGGAAGAATTAGTCTGGTATCTTGCTTATAGGGTTCTTAGCAGCCTTAGCAGGTAAGGTAGAAAGGTCACTTCCTGGCAAGCACAGGAACCGCAGAATATCCTGGGGACATCAAGAAGAGAAGAATTCACCCAAATCTATAGGTACTGCAGGTGAACCTGATGGCAAGCTGCTGGCTTGGCTTTCCTGGCCTCAAGAGGCCTTTAAATGTTCGATCTGAAATTCCTTATGAAAAGTTCCAGCAAAGCACTTTAAAAGAGCCTATGTGATCAGTTGCTGTTCTTGCTGCACTTATGTAAATAATCAGGCCAAGTGTTTTGAAGCTAAACTCATTTTACAAACAAATTAGTCTCAGTATGATTATCCCAAATAAAAATGAGGGTGATTTTAGAGAGAAAAGAATTATGTTTCAATATTGCTGCCTTATCAATATTAGATTCTAATATTGTCTAAATTAGTATTAAAAATACTAATAAATACTAAATAAATTAGTATTCTAATACCAGTCATTGTGAAATAGACTAGATCCTGAATTCTGGTTTCCTCAAAATATCTGGCTATGACTCTCCAAACGCTTCCAATTTCTCCCGTCATTTCCATTGGGGTCTTACTATTCCTAGTCCTCAGTTCAGCCATGCATTCTTAATCTCCTTATCAAGTTTGTTTCCTCCAGATTACAGGAAATCCAACTCCAGATGTTGCTTAGACAGGGTTTCAACCCATCCCTCACACTAATGAAAATGCACATCAGCAACACTGTAATCCAGATGCACCCTCCTTTTATGTGTCCTTGTCCACCTCAGCCACTGCCGAAACATCTCCATGACTTCTATCCCTGACAGCAAGGAACTTCTGGACCCAGAGTTACGGAAAATGCCCCTCCTCGGCAGGAAGCAGCTACAGAAGGAAGACCAACACCCAATTTCCCCTGAAAGATTTCAAGGGTCCACATTCCTTGAGGGGAGAATGAGGTAGAGCAGGGATATGGGACAAGCATCATGATTAATTTTTCCTCCCTATAATGTAAACTGCAGGGATATAAACAGTATAGTAAGAACAGGAGGGACTCCATCTTAAGGCTAAGATTCCATTTTAAAAACCAGAGAGTTAGTAGGTAAGATTCCTAATATATTTCATGGTATTTAGCCAACAGTCAACCCTTTCTTAAGGCAGGGAAAGCAGTCCTAAACAGTATGCTTCTACTGCTTGAGGGTAACCACTATTTTGGAGAAGAATGGGATCGATAAACTCCTTGTGTTAATGTTTACCTTACAGAATATCTAGAGCACTGACTATGGACAAAGACATGTCTCTCACCAGAGATAGACATCATGAGACCACATGTCAAGCCTACACCACCCCCACTGCTGGCCCTTTGCCCCAGTCTTGAAATCCTTACAAGACACGAATCCTAAGCCTGTAAGCACGCCTCCTCTCTGAGGTTGCCCACACTCACCTTTCTTCAAACTGTGTACTTTGCCTTAAATAAAGACTTCTTGTTGCTCAGCTTACTTTGTTATGTCTCTACACTCTTCCAAGCCTCTCTGGAGGTTAATAAGAGACCCCTTTCCCAGTGGTTAGTGTCTTTGTGACTTTGCTATTTCATTCAATATTCTATTCTTAAGTACAAGTCTTCTATCTCTCTGTCCTACTTCAAATAAGTGGGGAAGGGCTACTAAGAGCTCTGATTTGGGCTTGTAAATTCCCGTGACCTGGGTGACCCATATAGAACTGCAGGTTTAGGATCATGCCCTTTAGTAGCCTCCTTTCTTTGGTTAGGGAAGTTCTCAGAACATAATCTCACTCCACCCAGTGGTCTATGGCTCTCCCAAATCCTGGGGTGGGTAGGGGCTTAGTTCCCACACCATGCAAATTCAGGCAGACACTGGAGGCCAGGTGACCTTGCCTTTAGGAGGGAGCAAAGGATCTGCCCCATGCTGAGCAGGAGTTCATTGAGCTTCCCTTTCCGCCCTCTGTTCTCCCTTGCTCTCTACTGCCTGCCTGCAGAGCTGCTGCCATTCATCACACTACTCTTGTTTTAATGAATTCCTCCCATACCTACACTCATCTGACCTGTTTGAAAATACTTTCTCAGAGTCAAGAACCCTCCCCTGTCCAAGCTGAGGTTTTACCTGGTGCACAGGTAGAGACCTCCCCAGACACAGCTGCCTGGCAACAGTAGTTCTAATTTACTCATCTGTGGAATTTTCAACATCCACAGCCTGCTATTTAAAAAGATGCATAAAACTGGAATAAAGGTTTTAAAGTGCTGAATACTATGAAACATTTCACTTACATTCCAACAGAAATCCTTTATTAAGCCATATGTTAGGTGCCATAATCACTCATTGTTGGGGTTAAAAAAAAAAGTCACAGATACATTTACCTGGTAAAACAATAGAAGACAAGTAAACTGACCTTTTCTGACATAGAGAAAAAAATACTGATCAGCTTACTCAAAACTTGTGTCTTACCTGCATTATTTAGTGAATGTAGCAGTTTAATAACTATTAGGTTCTGCATTACAAAGCCCTTCATTTTTTGGTTAGTATTAGTTAAGAAAATATTTTTAGCATATCAAATAGCATGATGAGGGAGTAATGTGTCAAACTTTTTTTTCCAAGAAATGTGGGAAAGATCAGGATGTAAATATAGGCATGTATCACTTTAATTATACAAGATAGTAAATGAAATTGTGACATCTTTGCTAAGCAGTCTAGCCTGAGGATTTTTTAAATGCTAGGTTACATTCTTGAAAATTAATATTTGTCATAGAAAATTATTACTCACAAGTATAATAGCTGAGTTTTCTGAAGATCCTGTAGTTGATTGTCCTCAACTGTGATACTGAGCTGTTTGATGTACGTGTGAAAATTATATAGAAACTGTTGGAACAATTTTAATAAATATGCTTGATTACTCATGATATAAGCAAAATTTTGAGATAAAAGCCCAGGATTTCCTAAAGAAATTTGAAGAGAATTGCTCATTTCATTCCTACCTTCTATTAAATACAAACCGTGCAGGTTGTTCATTTACCCATCCTATAGTGTTATTAGGTCCTAGGAGGAACAAATGTTTCCAGGTCAAGTTTGGGAAATACTGGGTAAAATATAGGCTCATCATCGTTACAAAATATTTCACTTCAGAAACTTCAATATGCTAATAGGCATCCCGAAGAAAAGGTGTATGGTCTTTTCCAACCTTATCTGACCCAGACTGGTGTCACATAGCACTTCTCCTAAGTGAAGAGTCTTCAGAACAGGCTCTGTATTGACTTACGCCTGCACCGCACCGTTACTCAATGCATTTCAGCGAAATTTCAACATCACCCACTTTTAATTGAATAGAAATTGTGATATTCTTTGCTTCAGAGTTGTTCATGGGGATAAATACGCAAATAAAATCAGAAATACAAACTTGTTTCTTCAAACCAGATCTCAGCCCATGTACTCAGAGGAAAAAGAGTGGTGAAATAACCCACCCGGGCATGTGGACCTACAGCAATGCTATTCAAATAGGACTTTAAAGTGATAGAAAAGGAGAAAAGAAAACAGCAGCTTCCTACTCGACACATGCCTTCTCCTTAGTATATCTGAAAGACCATATTCCTCATTTCAAATTTGATAGTCAACTTATCCTTGTTGTTCTGCTACTCAAATATCTGTTCTCTTTTTCCAGAGCTTATTTGCTCTAACTCTGAATTTTAAATGTCTCTAAAAATGCTTGATATGTTATTATTCCTTCCAGATATCCCCTGAGAGCCAAGCAAAGAACAGTAAGGAAGGAAGAAGGAATGAGGCTGGCTACAGTGCAGTGAGGAAAGGCACTTCGTGGAGAGGGGTGCCCACTGCCCAGAGACAGGACTGCCATCAGAATGAGAACTTACCGGTACTTCTTGCTGCTCTTTTGGGTTGGTCAGCCCTACCCAACTCTCTCCACTCCGTTATCCAAGAGGACTAGTGGTTTCCCTGCAAAGAAAAGGGCCCTGGAACTCTCTGGAAGCAGCAAAAATGAGCTGAACCGTTCGAAAAGGAGCTGGATGTGGAATCAGTTCTTTCTCCTGGAGGAATATACGGGATCCGATTATCAGTATGTGGGCAAGGTAGGATTCCGCTGGGCACTTTGACATTCTAGTTTTAAAAGCCTGAAGAAGTTACCTCTGATAAATAGACGGGGAGGATGTGAACTATTCCTCCAAAACAGTAAGGTTGTTGCTTATCTGGTAAGACTTTTTTTTCACTTGAGTAGTCTCGGGAACAAGGCTAGCAAGAGGCTGCACAATGTTAGCACTGTAACCAAGGAAGAGATGCCCCCCCTGAAAATGAACACCACAGCCATATGCATGGGATTATCATAAATCCTTTAATTTTTACCTTAGCTTGAAAAATGTGGTCCAGATGTTCTATAAAGTAGGATGTATTAAAAACAGGAATAGAGCGATTAAGCTGTAAGGAAAGCAAGGTTCCTTTTTCTCACTCTGAAAGCAAACATCCTGAGCTTTAGTCCTTTGGCAAGGTTCAAATTAAACTATTTCTAAATTCTGCTACCTACAGTGCCATCCATTCTCTGACCAAATGGAGCTCTTTGTCCTCAGAACTTGCTGCTGCCTTAGAGCTGGTTGTCACTACAGCGCCCGCTGCTTCTGTTTTGTCTTGTTTCAAATAATGGGCGAGAGTCGGGCATTTCAAAGGTCTGTGATTTAGCTGTGGCAAGGTTCACGACAGAGAAAAATGGCATGTAAGGGCACTGTTTCCACATATCATCGGACCATTTTCCTGACTCCAGAAGGTAGAATGAGGAGGCATCACTTACCACAGCCCTTACGGATTACTAGAGCCGAGTCAGAGAAGCAGCTTGGCTAGGCTGTCATCGTGAGTTTCACTGAAATTTTATCATCAGCTATATTCCTGTTGCAGAATATCTGCATGCTGCAAAGATAGACAGATATATAAAAGCAGGGTTACAGGTTTGCACTTTGTAGGTTCTGTGTTTCAATATATGGTATGGATAAGAAAAATAACTGGCACATGTCCTTCACATAAATTAACTAGGAATGAAAATAATAGAGACAATAACATGTCTTTTTTTCATGATTACAGCTACCATTTTAAAATATCTATATGGGGATATCAAACAAATGGCGTAAATTTTGCAAATTCCAAGGGCTGCATGTTTCACTCTTCAATCTGTTATAAAATATTCCTCAATAACTGTGTGGAAATATTCTTGTAAAGCATTTACTACTATACAAATGAAGGAAAGCTATCCAAGGCTAGGGCTGAGGTAACCAGGCACTGTTCCAATGATGTGAATTATTAATATGGAGTAAAGTAGGAGAGGAAGTACTCAGTGAGGGGGTGGGCATCAGTGCAGATCCCCAAGGGGCTAGCCTTGTATTTGCTGTGGAATTTATACGCTGTGTGACTACTGAGAAAGACAGGCCACTTACTTGTACTCTACTCTGTTTCCTCTGTGAAGTTTGAATAGCACTACATTAATAGGGTAATGGATGCAAAAAAATAGCAATGATCTTATCACCTTTAAAGCACTTGTTGCAATACAAATAATGTTACTGCCATAAAAGATCGAGTTTTTAAAAATGCTTTGTCTAAATCATCGATCCTCCCCATTTATTTTTCTGCTTGTTCTTCTCAAATCGTGGTGCCACATATTTTTAAAGAAAGGCCAGGATGTTTCAGGATGGATACTAAAAGTGGCAGTGAAGAACACAGCATAGGAATCAGTTTCCAGTTATATCTGTGAGAGGTAACACTGCCATGGGGGAAGGTTCAAGTGGACTGAAGCAGATGTGAAGTGGCATAGCACCACCAACAACTGCCAGCTTTGTGGCCCAGGGCAGGTTATCACCCTTTCCGAGCTTTAGTTTCTTCATCTAGAAAATGCATCCAACAGTGCCTGCCTCACAGAGTGGCAGAGTAGTTTAAGTAAGACAAGAACTAGGAGTTGGCACATAGTAAGTGTATAGCACATAGTAGGCATTTAAAAAATTATTGGCGAAAAATCCTCATGTACATTCTACTAAGTCTACCTGTAATGCATTGAAGTGGAATATTGACTTTTTTATATCATTGCAGAAGTAAAATGTAATTAACGGATCTCTCAGTGGGTGGAAAATGTACAGAATAGTGGCAAAATCCTTTTATACCAACACAGGTTCAATCTGGAGAACTGAACACAACTCATTTTTATTGGCAGCTAAATAAATTTTCCTGCTTTACCATCATCTGGCTTGCCCCACCTCCTTGAAGTTATAACACAGAAGAGAATATCAGCTGGGGAAAAAAAGTCAAGGGCAATAATTGCAGTTGTCATTCTTGCCAGCATTGCTACATCAGATATGTGTAAGAAGGGTTCTTTCACTATTGACAGGGCATTTTCTCAAATGTTTCTTTGGAGTTATGTTTTACCAATAGACAAAAGGATTAGACTATAATGTATTTTTTACCAATATTAAAAATAGACCAAAAGGACTTCCGGGAAGATGGCGGTGTGAGCAGGGTGGCAGAAATCTCCTCCCAACACTATATTTATCTACGAAAACACAGAAAATACATCTATTCCTAAAAGAGAGACGAGAATACACAGGAAAGCGCACAGCGTGCAGCTACACCCGAGAGGACTCGGCACCCCAAGAGGCGGGTAAGATACGGAGCCGCGACCCGGCGGGACCCGAGCCCTCCCCCACCCCAGCGCACCGGCGGGAGGAGAGGATTCAGAGCCGGGAGGGAGTGGAAGCACACCCCGCGAAGTAGCCAGCCCCGGTGATCTGCGCGGGGAGCGCTGACCCACATTGCGCAGTGCAGCGGAGATTGGAGAGACAGAGGGGCAGGATCTGAGCAGGGAACGCGCCAGGGTGCTTGCAGCCGGCTCCCGGGAAGGAAAAAACAAAAAAGCGCGCGCTTTCTTCAGCGGTCATAAAGAGACAGGAGCCCAGCGGAGGAGCCGGATCGCCACAGCACACTCAGCCCAGCAGGCTGGGAGTCCTGGGGAGTTTCAGACGCCTTAGCTGGTGACTGAGGAAGCGTAAACATACTTAACACTTCTCACTGAGATCAACAGCCTCCTACTCGTTCCCACCCCTGCCAGAGCGATAAAGGGCCCTGCGGAGCGGCACAGTCACAGCTGTGGAATAGTGGGGCAATAGCGCCACCTACAGCATTCCCACAGAATCTACGTCCAGTGGGCATTTTTTTTTGTTTTTTTGTTTTGTTTTGTTTTTTGTTTTATTTTTGTTTTTTCTTTTCTTCCTTATTTTCTTTTTTTTCTTTCTTCTTTTTTTCTTTTTTTTCTTCTCTTTTTAAAGTCTTAAAGAGCCCAGCTGACATACGTGGCAACTATCAGTGACCAAATTATACAGCCATGAAAAGACAGAGGAATATGGTTCAGACCAAAATCAACCAGACAACCCCAGAGAGGGAGTCTGAAGGGATGGAAATGCACAGTCTCCCTGAAAAAGAATTCAGAATAAAAGTCATAACCATGCTGATGGACCTACAGAGAAATGTGCAAGAGCTGAGGGAGGAAGTGAGGGAACTGAGGAAAGACAATACAGAAATCAGACAAGCGATCGACGGGCTTAACAGCAGAATGGATGAGATGCAAGAGACTGTTAATGGAATAGAAAACAGAGAACAGGAGTACAGAGCAGCTGAGGCAGAGAGAGATAAAAGGATTTCTAGGAATGAAAGAATATTAAGAGAACTGTGTGACCAATCCAAACGGAACAATATTCGCATTATAGGAGTACCAGAGGAAGAAGAGAGAGAAAAAGGGATAGAAAGTGTCTTTGAAGAAATAATTGCTGAAAACTTTCCCTCGCTGGGGAAGGAAGTAGTCTCGCAGTCCACCGAAGCTCATAGATCTCCCAACACAAGGGACCCAAGGAAGACAACACCAAGACACATAATAATTAAGATGGCAAAGATCAAAGATAAAGACAGGGTATTAAAGGCAGCTAGAGAGAGAAAAAAGATCACCTACAAAGGAAAACCCATCAGACTATCATCAGACTTCTCAACAGAAACCTTACAGGCCAGAAGAGAATGGCATGATATATTTAACGTTATGAAACAGAAGGGCCTCGAACCAAGAATATTGTATCCAGCACGATTATCATTTAAATATGATGGAGGGATTAAACAATTTCCAGACAAACGAAAGTTGAGAGAGTTTGCCTCTCATAAACCACCACTACAGGATATCTTAAATGGACTGCTCTAGATGGAAGCACACCTAAGGCTAAAAAGATGTCACCAGAGAAAATAAAATCATAGCAAAGAAAGCAGACCATCCAAATACTAACTAAAGGCAAAGAATAAAACACCTATTATAGAAAGGATGGAGGAGGAGGAATAAGAAGGGAGAGAAATAAAGAAACATCAGACTGTGTTTACAATAACTTAACAAGAAAGTTAAGTTAGATTGTTAGATAGTAAAGAAGCAACCCTTGAACCCTTGGTAACCACGAATCTAAAGCCAGCAATGGCAATAAGTACATACCTATCATTAATCACCCTAAATGTAAATGGACTGAATGCACCAATCAAAAGACACAGAGTAACAGAATGGATAAAAAAGCAAGACCCATCTATATGCTGCCTACAAGAAACTCACCTCAAATCCAAAGATATACACAGACTAAAAGTGAAGGGATGGAAAAAGATATTTCATGCAAACAACAAAGAGAAAAAAGCAGGTGTTGCAGTACTTGTATCAGACAAAATAGACTTCAAAACGAAGAAAGTAGCAAAAGATAAAGAAGGACATTACATAATGATAAAGGGGTCAGTCCAACAAGAAGATATAACCATTATAAATATATATGCACCCAACACAGGAGCGCCAGCATATGTGAGACAAATACTAACAGAATTAAAGGAGGAAATAGACAGCAATGCATTCATCTTAGGAGACTTCAACACACCACTCACTCCAGAGGACAGATCAACCAGACAGAAAATAAGTAAAGACACAGAGGCACTGAACAACACACTAGAACAGATGGACCTAACAGACATCTACAGAACTCTACACCCAAAAGCAACAGGATACACATTCTTCTCAAGTGCACATGGAACATTTTCCAGAATAGACCACATACTAGGCCACAAAAAGAACCTCAGTAATTTCAAAAATATTGAAATCCTACCAACCAACTTCTCAGATCACCAAGGTATAAAACTAGAAATAAATTTTAGAAAGAAATCAAAAAGGCTCACAAATACATGGAGACTTAACAACACTCTCCTAATTAATCAATGGGTTAACGACCAAATCAAAACAGAAATCAAAGAATATATGGAGACTAATGACAACAACAACAGAAAGCCACAACTTCTGTGGGACGCAGCAAAGGCAGTTCTAAGAGGAAAGTATATTGCAATCCAGGCCTATTTAAAGAAGGAAGAACATTCCCAAATGAATAGTCTAAAGACACAATCACTGAAATTGGAAAACGAAGAACAAATGAGGCCCAAAGTCACCAGAAGGAGGGACATAATAAAGATTAGAGAAGAAATAAATAAAATTGAGAAGAATAAAACAATAGAAAAAATCAATAAAACCAAGAGCTGGTTCTTTGAAAAATAAACAAAATAGATAAACCCCTAGCCAGACTCATTAAGAGAAAAAGAGAATCTACACACATAAACAGAATCAGAAATGAGAAAGGAAAAATAACGACGGACCCCACAGAAATACAAAGAATTATAAGAGAATATTATGAGAATCTATATGCTAACAAGCTGGAAAACATAGAAGAAATGGACAACTTCTTAGAAAAATACAACCTTCCAAGACTGACCAAGCAAGAAACAGAAAAACTAAACAGACCAATCACCAGTGACGAAATCGAATTGGTAATCAAAAAACTACCCAAGAACAAAACCCCTGGGCCTGATGGATTCACCTCTGAATTCTACCAGACATATAGAGAAGAAATAACACCGATTCTCCTTAAAGTTTTCCAAAAAATAGAAGAGGAGGGAATACTTCCAAACTCATTCTATGAAGCCAGCATCACTCTAATACCAAAACCGGGCAAAGACCTCACCAAAAAAGAAAATTACAGACCAATATCCCTGATGAACGTAGATGCAAAAATACTCAACAAAATATTAGCAAACCGAATTCAAAAATACATCAAGAGGATCATACACCATGATCAAGTGGGATTCATCCCAGGGATGCAAGGATGGTACAACATTCGAAAATCCATCAACATCATCCACCACATCAACAAAAAGAAGAACAAAAACCACATGATCATCTCCATAGATGCTGAAAAAGCATTTGACAAAATTCAGCATCCATTCCTGATTAAAACTCTCAACAAAATGGGTATAGACGGCAAGTACCTCAACATCATAAAGGCTATATATGACAAACCCACAGCTAGCATCATACTTAACGGCGAGACGCTGAAAGCTTTTCATCTAAGATCGGGAACAAGACAGGGATGCCCACTCTCTCCACTGTTATTCAACATAGTACTGGAGGTCCTAGCCACGGCAATCAGACAAAACAAAGACATACAAGGCATCCAGATTGGTAAAGAAGAAGTCAAATTGTCACTATTTGCAGATGACATGATACTGTACATAAAAAACCCTAAAGATTCCATTCCAAAACTACTAGAACTAATATCTGAATTCAGCAAAGTTGCAGGATACAAAATTAACACACAGAAATCTGTTGCTTTCCTATACACTACTGATGAACTAACAGAAAGAGAAATCAGAAAAACAATTCCATTCACAATTGCATCAAAAAGAATAAAATACCTAGGAATAAACCTAACGAAGGAAGTGAAAGACCTGTACTCTGAAAACTACAAGACACTCCTAAGAGAAATTAAAGAGGACACTAACAAATGGAAATGCATCCCATGCTCTTGGCTAGGAAGAATAAATATTGTCAAAATGGCTATACTACCTAAAGCAATCTACAGATTCAATGCAATCCCTATCAAACTACCAACAGCTTTCTTCAATGAACTGGAACAAATAATTCTAAAATTCATATGGAACCACAAAAGACCCCGAATAGCCAAATCAATCCTGAGAAGGAGGAATAAAACAGGGGAATTACACTCCCTGACTTCAAGCTCTACTACAAAGCCACAGTAATCAAGACAATTTGGTATTGGCACAAAAACAGACCCACAGACCAGTGGAACAGAATAGAAAATCCAAACATTAACCCAAACATATACAGTCAATTAATATTTGATAAAAGTGCCTTGGATATACAATGGGGAGATGACAGCCTCTTCAGCAGCTGGTGTTGGAAAAACTGGACAGCTACATGTAAGAGAATGAAACTGGACTACTGTCTAGCCCCATACACAAAGGTAAACTCAAGGTGGATCAAAGACTTGAATGTAAGTCATGAAACCATAAAACTCTTAGAAAAAAATCATAGGCAAAAATCTCCTGGACATAAACATGAGCAACTTCTTCATGAACATATCTCCCCAGGCAAGGGAAACAAAAGCAAAAATGAACAAGTGGGACTATATCAAGCTGAAAAGCTTCTGTACAGCAAAGGACACCATCAGTAGAACAAAAAGACATCCTACAGTATGGGAGAATATATTCATAAAAAACGTATCTGATAAAGGGTTGACATCCAAAATATATAAAGAACTCATGCACTTTAACAAACAGAAAGCAAATAATCCAATTAAGAAATGTGCAGAGGACATGAATAGACACTTCTCCAAAGAAGAAATTCAGATGGCCAACAGGCACATGAAAAGATGCTCCACATCGCTAATCATCAGAGAAATGCAGATTAAAACCACAATGAGATATCACCTCACACCAGTGAGGATGGCCAACATCAAAACACAAACAACAACAAATGTTGGCGAGGATGTGGAGAAAAGGGAACCCTCCTACACTGCTGGTGGGACTGCAAATTAGTTCAACCATTGTGGAAAGCAGTATGGAGGTTCCTCAAAAAACTCAAAATAGAAATACCATTTGACCCAGGAATTCCACTCCTAGGAATTTACCCTAAGAATGCAGCAGCCCAATTTGAAAAGGACAGATGCACCCCTATGTTTATTGCAGCACTATTTACAATAGCCAAGAAATGGAAGCAACCTAAGTGTCCATCAGTAGATGAATGGATAAAGAAGAGGTGGTACATATACACAATGGAATATTATTCAGCCATAAGAAGAAAACAAATCCTACCATTTGCAACAACATGGATGGAGCTAGAGGGTATTATGCTCAGTGAAATAAGCCAAGCCGAAAAAGACAAGTATCAAATGATTTCACTCATATGTGGAGTATAAGAACAAAGAAAAAAACTGAAGGAACAAAACAGCAGCAGACTCACAGAACCCAAGAACGGACTAATAGTTACCAAAGGGAAAGGGACTGGGGAAAATGGGCGGGAAGGGAGGGATAAGAGGGAAAAAGGGGCATTACGATTAGCAGATGTAATGTTGGGGGGGCACGGGGAGGGCAGTACAACTCAGAGAAGACAAGTAGTGATTCTATAGCATCTCACTACGCTGATGGACAGTGACTGTAATGGGGTTGGTGGGGGGGACCTGATGAAGGGGTAGTTTAATAATCGTAATATTACACATGTAATTGTAAATTAATGATAATAAAATAAATTATATTAAAAAAAAGATTTATTAAAAAAAAAGAAAAATAAAGAAAAATAAAAATAGACCAAAAAAAAAAGTTTGTTCCTAATGCGGTGACAAGTTGGTCCCCTTTTAATAGATTTGGAATAAAATAGATACCTGATGGGATGATTCAAGTCCACAGGTGCAGAAACTTTTGAAAAGAAAAAGCAGAGGTTCCAAAACTTTCTCAGTTCAACATGCCCTTAATGTCTCAATATTTTTTTCACAGTGCCCTTAGGCCAAAAGAAACAGGTCCTAACAACTTAATAAGTACTTATGTTCTTAGATATAAATAACTGTTTGAAAAAAATACACATAAATTAACAGAAAAAGAATTATATTTTATTTCATTCTTAAATAACCACAGTTATTTATGATGATTATGATTACTGATGGAATGTAGACACCTACTGTGTGCTGAACAACTTTTCAGAGTGGACACGAACTCCTTATTTCCTCCCCACATTAATTTTTTTTGCACCGAACTTGCTTTTTATCATGAGTACTGTGGGAAATCCAGCTTCATAAGCATATGACATCAGAAGGAATGTAGGACCATCTACTATTGAAAGTGTAACTACCCTGAGCTAGTAATTCAAGGGGTATGTGATAGAGCTCAAGTGTTATTGCATTTCCCTGCTTGACCTCAGGGCGCGTCGGTGTGCACTCTCGGCACTATAAGATAGATGGTAGTTAGGTTGCTATACGAAGGTGTATAAAGGCTAATAAAACCTTAAATTGTTCTATCAGCCCTACTCAATAATAGATACTTTGACCCTATCCTTGGGTCCCAAAACTGAAAAGACTGATCTGTACATGTAATGGATAGAAGCATTAATTGGGGAAAACTAATGTGGTTGAGCAAATAGCACTTAAGTAGAACAAAGAAGTTTTCACATTATAAGCATGTTGTAATGGTTAAAACTGGTTCCAGTTACCTTGGGGTAAGTCTATAAGGCTGACAGTGATAAAGATGAAGTCAGGAAAATGTAGAATGGGTATGGGAGCAAAGGGCTTTCAACTACAGAAGGAGAAAAAAGGAAGGGTCCCGTAACATCTGAGAAGCAGCAAAAGACAGGCATCTGAGGCCAGAGTGACAGAGGAGTGAGTAGAGATCATACCTAAAACTCGAAGCTCAAGCAACGGCAACGAGACCTTCTTCCTCAGCATTTCCCTGTCCTGCGGCCAGCAAGAGTAATGCAGAAACACAGCCAGGCAGGGTGGCGGAGGGCTCTCCACACACTCTGAGTAAAAATGTGGAAGGCCAATTATAGCTGAAACATTGACCACCTAAATTCTGATTTATAAAATAATTGCAACACCCTCACTCACCTAAAATGGAGGCAGCTCAAAGGGGTCCCAAGATGCAAAGAAGTGGTCCTGTATTGGGTAAGAGTCTGTGAGCTTAAAATATAAATATAGATTTAGATAAGGAATATTATTTTTTTCTAAAATACATGACCTTCTGGGTGCAACACGTAGCTAATTTAGTATAAGCAGCATCTGTGTCACCTGGGAGCTTGTTAAAAATGTAGACTCTTGGACCCCTGAGATCTGTTGAATCAGAATCTGCCTTTCAACAAGATCCCCAGGTGAACTGTATGCACATGAAAACTTGAGAAGTGATGCTTTTCTAAAATTGAAGTATCACCAATACATAATCTTATATTGGTTTCAAATGTACAACACAGCTTTTCAACAGTTACCCATTTTATTAAATCCTCACACCCTCTAGTGCACTTACTATCAGTCACCATAGGAAGATGTTATAGAATCATTGGCTATATTCTCCATGCTGTACTACTATCTCTGTGACCAACTTATATTTTGAATGAGAATTTTATGTGCCACTTTATCCTCATCCCCACCCACCCACCCCAACCCATCCCCCATGGTAACCACCAGTCACTTCTCAATGTCAATGAGTCTGCTGCTATTTTGCTCATTTTGGTTTGGTTTATTTTAAGATTACACAAATGAGTGAAATCATATGGGATTTGTCTTTCTCTGCCTGGCTTATTCACTTAGCATAACATCCTCCATGTCCATCCAGGTTGTTGCAGATGGCAGGATTTCTTTTTTTATGGCTGAATAATGATCCATTGTGTACGTGTACCACCTCTTCTTTATACATTCACCTACTGATGGACACTTAGGTTGCTTCTATATCTTGGCTATTGTAAATAATGCAACAATAAACATATATCATTTTGAATCAGGAGTTTTGTTTTCTTCAGTTTAATTCCTAGAAATGAAATTACTGTGTCGGATGGTATTTCTATTTTTAGTTTTTTGAGGAATCTCCATACTGTTTTCCACAGCAGCTGCACCAACTGACATTCCCACCAACAGCATAGGAAAGTTCCCTTTTCTTCACATCCTCGCTAACACTTGTTACTTCTTGTCTTTTGAATAGTGGCCATTCTAACTGGTGTGTGGTGAGAACTCACGGTGGTTTTGATTTGCATTTCCTTGATGATTAGCAATGTGGAGCGTCTTTTCATGTGCCTATTGGCCATCTCTATTTATTCTCTGGAGAAATGTCTCTTCAGATCCTCTGCCTGTTTTTTAATAAGTTTATTTGTTTTTTGGCGTTGAGGTATATGAGTTCTTTATATATTTTGGATGTTAACCCCTTATCAGATAATTCATTTATGAATATATTCCTCCATACCATAGGTTGCCTTTTTGTTACACTAATGGTGTCCTTTGCTGTGCAGAAGCTTTTTAGTTTGATGTAGCCCCACTTGTTCATTTTTTATTTTGTTTCCCTTACCCAAGGAAATGTGTCCAGGAAAAAATTGCTCATGCTTATTATGTTCAAGAGATTTTTGCCTATGTTTTCTAAGAGTTTTATGGTTTCTTATTTCTTACATTCGGATCTTTGATCCATTTTGACTTGTATGGAGTTAGTAATCCAGTTTCATTCCTTTGCATGTGGCTGTCTAGTTTTCCCAATATCAGTTATTGAAGAGGCTGTCTTTCCCCCATTCTATATTCATGGCTCCTTTATTGTATATTAATTGACAACATGTGCATGAGTTTATATCTGGGCTCTTTATTCCATTCCTTTGATATATGGGTCTGTTTTTGTGCCAGTACCATACTGTTTTGATTACTGTAGCTTTGTAATAGAGCTTGAAGTCAGGGAGCATAATACTCCCAGCTTTGTTCTTCTTTCTCAGGATTGTTTTGGCTATTTGGGGGTCTTTTGTGGTTCCATATCAATTTTAGGATTATTTGTTGTAGTTCATTGAAAAAAATGCTGTTGGTATTTTGATAGAGATTGCATTGCATCTGTAAACTGCTTTGGGCAGGATGGCCTTTATGACAATATTAATTCTTCCTATCCATGAGCAGTGGATAGATTTCCATTTATTTGTTTCTTCTTTAATTTCTCTCTGAGTGTCTTATAGTTTTCAGAATACAGGTCATTCACCTCCCTGATTAGGCTTATTCCTAGGGACTTTATTCTTTTTGATGCATTTGTAAACGGAATTGTTTTCCTGATTTTTCTTTCTGCTAGTTTATTGTTAGTATAGCAATGCAACAGATTTCTGTGTATTAATTTTGCATCCTGCAACTTTGATGAATCCAGTTATTAGTTCTAATAGTTTTTTGGTGGAGGCTTTAGGGTTTTCTATGTATAACATCATGTCATCTGCAAATAGTGAGTTTAACTTCTTCCTTGCCAATTTAGATGTCTTTTATCTCTTTGTGTTGTCTGATTGTCATGGCTAGGACCTCCAGTACTATGTTGAATAAAAGTGATGAGAGTGGATATCCTCATTTTGTTCCTGATCTTTGAGGAAAAGCTTTCAGCTTTTTGTTATTAAGTATGATGTTGGCTGTGAGTTGTCATATATGGCCTTTATTATGTTGAGGTATGTACCCTCTATACCAATTTTGTTGAGAATTTTTATCATGAATGGATGTTGAATTTTGTCAAATGCTTTTTCAGCATCTGTTGAGATGATCATGTGGTTATTATCCTTCTTTTTGTTAATGTGGTATATGAAATTGGTTGATTTACAAATATTGGACCATCCTTGCATATATGAATAAATCCCACTTGGTCATGATGGATGATCCTTTTGATGTATTTTTGCAGGACATTGGTCTACAATTTTCTATTTTTGGAGTGTCTGTCTGGTTTTGGTATTAGAGTTATGCTGGCCTCATAGAATAAGTTTGGAAGTATTCCCTCCTCTACTACCTTTTGGAATACTTTAAGAAGGATGGGTATTAGCTCTCCTTAAACTGTTTGGTAGAAGTCAGGAGAAGCCATCTAGTCCTGGACTTTGGTTTGTTGGGATTTTTTGATTACCAATTCCATGTGATTGCTGGTAATTGGTCTGTTCAGATTTCCTGTTTCTTCCTGGGTCAGTCTTGGAAGGTTGTATTTTTCTAGGAATTTGTCCATTTCTTCTATGTTGTCCAATTTATTGGCATGTAATTCTTCATAATATTCTCTAATACCTTATTGTATTTCTGTGGTAGGCACTGTGATTCTTACTTTTTCATTTCTGATTTTGTTTATATATTCTCTTTTTTCTTGATAAATCTGTATCGGGGGTTGTCAATATTATTTATTTTCTCAAAGATCCAGCTCTTGGTTTCACTGATTTTTTTCTGTTTTATTCTTCTCTATTTATTTCTGCTCCAATCTTTATTATGTCCCTCCTTCCACTAACTTGGGGTTTAATTTGTTCTTTTTCTACTTTTTTTAATTGTGAGTTTATGCTGTTTACTTAGGACTGTTCTTGTTTCTTGAGGTAGGCCTGTATTGCTATGTACTTCTCTCTTAGAACAGTCTTTGTGGCATCCCATAAATAATGCATTTTTGTGTTCTTTTGTCTCCATATATTCCTTGATTTCTGTTTTAATTTGGTCATTGATCCATTGACTATTTAGAAGCATGTTTTTCAGCCTCCATGTGTTTGTAGGCTTTTTTGTTTTCTTTGTGCAATTTATTTCTAGTTTCATACCATTGCAATCTGAGAAGTTGCTTGATACAATTTCAATCATTTTGAATTTATTGAGACTCTCTTTGTGGCCTAGTATGTGATCTGTTCTGGAGAACATTCCATGTACACTTGAGAAAAATGTGTATCCTGCTTCTTTTGGGTGGAGTGTTCTGCAGATATCTGTTAAGTCCATCCCATCTAACACATTGTCCAATGCCTCTGTTTCCTTATTTATTTTCTCTCTGGTTGATCTATTAATGTGAGTGGTGTGTTAAAGTTTCCTAAAATGAGTGAGTTGCCATCTATTTCTTCCTTTCTGTTAGTATTTGTTTTACATATTTAGGTGCTCCTATGTTGCATGCATAGATATTTATAATAGTTACATCCTCTTTTTTATGCATCCCTTGACTGATTTTGTGTGTAGTTAATTTTACTACTTTTGTTTTGTTTTATTTTCACACTTGCTTAGTTAGTAACTGGTCTACTACCTTTACTGTGAGTTAATTTTTACTGGTGAAAACTATTTAGGCTTAGGAACATTTCCATCAGCAGAAGTCCTTTAACATATCCTGTAAGGCTGATTTAGTGGTTATAAATTCTTTCAGCCTTTGTTTATCTGGGAAATGTTTAATCTCTCCTAATTTGAATGATAGTCTTGCTGGGTAGAGGATTCTTAGACGTTCTTTCTGTTTCAATACATTAAGTATTTCATGCCACTCCCTTCTGGCCTGTTAAGTTTCTGCTGAAAAGTCTACTTATAACCTGATGGGGTTTCCATTATAAGCAACCTTTTGTCTCCCTCTGGCTGCTTTCGATACCTCTCCTTATCCTTAATCATTGTCATTTTTATTATCATATGTCTTGGTGTTGTTTTCCTGAGGTTCCTTTTGTTAGGAGCTGTCTGTACTTCCATGACCTGAGTGTCTATTTCCTTCCCCAGGTTGGGTAAGTTTTCCACAATTATTTCCTCAAAGAGACTTTCTATCCCTTTGTTTCTCTCTTCTGGTCCCTCTATTATGTGATATTGTTTTGTTTGGATTGGTCACACAGCTCTCTTATTACTCTTTGATTCCTAGAGATTGTTTTTTTCTCTGTTCCTCAGCTTTGTTGTGTTCCTGTTCTCTGATTTCAAGCTCATTGATTGTCTCCTTTACTTGAAGCAATCTATTATTCATTCCCTCCATTGTATATTTCATTTCAGTTACTGTATTTTTCAGCTCTGAGTGGCTCTTTTTCAGCTCTTGTATCTTTTTGTTGAAGTCTTCTCTCAGATCTTAAGTACTTTTCCACAGATCAGCAAGAATATTTATGACTGTTACTGTTATTTTTATCAAGAAGAACGGTGATCTTGTTTCATCTAGCCCTCTTTCTAGTGTCTTATCCTGTAGTTTTCTTTGGAACATATTCCTCTGCCTCCTTATTTTGTCAGGGTTTCTGTGTTTCTTCCTTTGTATTAGATGGATCTGTATGCTTCCTGGTCTAGAGAGCAATGGCTTTACAAAGGTGCCCTGGGTGTCCTGAAGCTCAAGGCTCTTTACTCTCCAGTGCCCAGTTCTCCTTTGCTGTGAACCCCTGTTGCTGTTGGTGGACTATCAGTGGGGCCACCTTTCTGTTTGTCTGCCAGCAGTGGTCTCAATCCACTGCTGCCAGCAATTTGTCTCAGCTGGCCCTCTGTGATCAGAGCAGTGGCTTCAACTGGGATCGCTGAAGGTGGGGCCACCCTCTGCCTTCCCTGCTGCAACGGCAGGACTGCTGGGTTAACTGAGTGGGCGGGGAGGTCATGTGGCTCTCTGGCACGTGTGCTGGTGCACGGTGGTGGCAAGTCACACTGTTGCAAGATGACAACAAGTTGCCTGGCAACAGGGTGCAGCAGGCACTCACAACAGTGGGTCCAAAGGTGGTGGCAGGGTGTATAGCACCAGGCTTCACCACCTGTCAGAGGAAGGAGTGCTTGGAGCTGGGTCCTGTTGGTGCCTCTCTAACCGGGCTGAGACATCACTGAAAAAGCTAGGAAAGACTTCCTCTGCCTGCCAGGCAGCAAAGCCTGATGTTGCTGGGCTGAGTGGGCAGGTGCACCAGTGGTGTGCAGGGAAGTGCCTCATGGCTGAGCAGCCAGTGAGGAGGATGGAGCATCTGAGACTCCTGAGAGTGTCTGACCTGTTGGGCCAAGGGAGGGCTGGGAAAGTATCATCCACCTGCCTTTTCTCCTGCAGAGAACGCTCCATCCAACCCTTGCCTCTTTGGCACCCCTCCCACTGCTGGCAAATCTTTCAAACTGCTGCCTCTGTCTTAGGTCTCAGCAGGACCAGCAGAACGTGCCTGGCCTCCACAAGTGGCTGGAGTCTCAGCCTCCCAGAGTGTTTCAATTGTCCCTAGTGTCCAGCCCTGCTAATCACCAGAACCCAATGCAATGTGGACTCATGCTTCCACAGAAGATCTCCAGGGCCAGGTGTGCAGAGCTCCTGAGCACCTATCCCCTCCCTGTTCCATTCCTCTTCATCCCAACTGTAGGCTAGGATGGAGGGGCTTGGGTCCTTCTCAGTAGTGGCTTTGCCACTTTACCCTTCTCTGGGTAGTGTTCTCTTCTTCACCAGTGTAGGTGGTCTGTTCTACAGTCTTCAGGTCTTTTTCAGTTTTAGTTGTATTTGCTGTAGTTGCCTCCTTGGTGTGTGTGTGGGATGAAGTTTCCACCTTGCCTTCCTACTCCACCATCTTTTTTTCCCTGAGTCTCCAAGTAGCAATACTTTTATTTAAAAAGACCTTGGTCTAGGTCTCACCTTCCCAGTGATTCTGATTTAGTTGGATTTCAATGAAATGTTTATGATTCTAATATGTGGCAAAGTTTGAGAACCACTGCTCTAGGAAGATATTACTGGCAATGATTATAACAAACCATGGCAAGTTCAGTGATAAAATGGGCATCCACAAAGTACTGTGGAAATATAAAGGACAGAGGCCAACTGGGCTTGGAGGACCAGCTTCCTAAAGGTGGTGATGCTGGAAACACATGTTAAATGAAGAACAGGTATTAGCTCACATTGCAGAGGGAGAATTGCCAGGACCTCCCAATTAATTGGATGCAGAAGCCAAAGGAGAGAAAGGCAGGAGTTGAAAGGGAGATTTCAAGATTGAACCATCAGGAGAGTGAAAGTGTCATTCATGACAGAACAGAAAACAGAAAGAGATACATAATTTCTTATCAGGAGCTTGATGGAAGTGTATTTGATTTTAAACAAAATCTACTTAGGTTACCTTGGTTTATGGAAACGTCACATAAAAATAAGAGGGAAGCTTCGTAATTCCACATTTTCAGGAAACCCCACAGCCCTCCTGCCAGTTACATAATGTAGTAGTTCCTTGGTGATGATTGGTATGTAGCCCAAGATTAAGTTCAATAAGGAAAGAATGAGTATTGATATAGGTTTTGAAGATGTGGGCTTTCATTAATATACCCATGAATATATTCAAAGTCTCAGACCTATGCACAATTTGGGCAAAAGATTTGCATATGACCATTAACCCACAGCAACACTTAATTTTCTTGTCTCCATTTTATTCTTTACAATGTTCTTTATCCTCTCCTTCCATACAATGTAGACACATGAGGAATCTCCATTAGAAGCATTTAAGATGCTTCTATTTTTAGTAGTATACCAGTTTCTATTTTTATGGAATTTGATAAATTGCATATTTTCTCAGATATTTTCTGATGTTAGCTTTTTGGAAGCTAATGATGGTTTTAAATTGGGGACTTTTCCCAAAAATTGTTCAGCTGCATTTTTTTTAAACAGCATGAAATTCTATTACCCAACCTGGAGAAGGAAATAGACACTCAGGTCATGGAAGTACAGACAGCTCCTAACAAAAGGAACCTCAGGAAGACAACACCAAGGCATATGATAATAAAAATGACAAAGATTAAGAATAAGGAGAGGGTATCGAAAGCAGCCAAAGAGAGACAAAAGATTATTTATAATGGAAACCCCATCAGGTTATAAACAGCATTGGGTTCTATTTGAAGTTCTAATGTACAGGCCTACCTAATATGCCTTTCTCTTGAGTCTTTAAAATTAATGTCTAGCTGATTCAATGAATCCACTCATCTCAGGATAATTAGAGAGTCATGTTTTAACTGCCCATAAAAATAAAAGTTGTCAGCCATATACACCTTTTAAATTAGGGATGAACAATTATTGGTTCCTATAATTACATGATCCAAATTCAGTAAACATTAAGTAATATTTTATTCATTCTAAATGACCATTTAAAAGATGCTGTCATTAAAATATTGCTTTCTTATATTCCAATTCCTTTTTTTTTCAAAAAGAGTGTAAGTTCAAGAGTAGAAACGTCAATGGGTGATTCAGAGCAGCATCGGGTTAAAGCACCGTCATAGGTAACATTTACTGAGCATCACTTTGTTCCAGACACTCTGCCAAGTGCTTCAGGTGTATTATCACATTGGATCCCTTATACCTAGATATCATTTATATCCCTATTTTACAGATGAGTAAATGAAGCCTCAGAGCAGGTTAAGAATTTTAGCCCAAAGTCTCAGACTGCTGGAACTTGGCAGTCAGCCTCCGTCTGGCCTCCTAAGTGCTCAGCTGTCTTCCCTGCCCTGCGCACCCACTACTTCACAGAGCTATAGCAAGGCACAGATAAAAGACAGGCCTGGAACCACTTCGGCGTTCAATGATGGCATTCAACTCAATACCACAAATATCTACTAGGAACCTGCAGTGTGAAACCCAAGGGTAGAAAGAAACAGAACTTTTTTTTTAAAAAAGATTACTTTAAAAGAGATACACAGATATGTTTGCATTCTTATTATGTGTGTTCCTTTTGCTTTTTCTTGAACAGAACACATCTTTGAAATGTTACTTGTGAGCACCTGGAAATTAGATAGGCAATTAGCAGTCTTTTTAGTCATTGTGATGAAAAAATGTCTTTTCTTTTTATTTCTCTTGATAACCTTCTCTAAACTTCTGTTCTGGTTCAATGACCTGCAATAATCTTTTCTCTCCGAGTCAGGACAAGTGCCTTGGGCACATCTTTCTTCTTCATCATTTATATTTAATGCTCAGCCATTTAACATTTTTCTATTTCAACTAGTTGGTGTATTTAAGAGAATGTGCATACACTCGCTTCCTCACTAAATGTACATTTTAAAAATGTTTCAAGAAATAACTGCCAATATTGGCAGTAATCCTCATTTTGTTTCCACTGTCAGCCAACTGATTTCACTTTCTTAATGACAAAGTTTTATTTGCTATTTGATGCTATGAAAATGTCCTGTGCAACAGCAGTTCTCCTTCTGAGTCTGAACCTTCCCAGGCTGCACTGTCACTCATGTGGAGAACAGACTCTTGGAAGGTCTGACCTTGGTCACCAGCCCAAAGGCAACAGTTCGACTGCCTGGGTCACACAGAGTAAAATAAAGAAAGCCAAATGAGGACCCAGTCCCAGATCCCCCAACTTCCATGTCATGATAGCTGTGGAATCCTATATCCTTCTGCTTGTAATTCAATTTGCAGAACAAAATGGAGGGATCAAGGTGAATAAAAGAAAGTTAAGGGTCAGATCTTTTTTAGTTCCCACTGAGCTATTTTACCTCTATGCTCTGCAAGTCAGAGCTAGAGGTTGTTGGAAGGTTATAGAGACTCTACGTGCTCATTATAACAAATCCCCTCAAATCTATACTATAGACACTGTTAAGTATTTCTTTACTGATTACCTTGTTTGTACTATTATAGAACCATGTAAATGCTTGATTTGATTTGCACCAGGGTTGTTCATTTTTTTGTCATGTTATGGGTCAGACATACCAGATGGGAGTGTGAATGTGTAAAAATTCCAGTATCCTAGTTTACATTTCTTTTCAAATCAAAATCCCTGATTATCATTTTGACTGAATTTTGTTTCAAAAATCAGATTAATATGACTGACATATTGATACTCAACAGTCCAAAGATTCCTAAACCACTGATTTTTTTCATTTTCACTGATACAAATGACACAATTAGTACATTATTAAATA
This sequence comes from Smutsia gigantea, assembly GCA_032199065.1. Classification (NCBI taxonomy): domain Eukaryota; kingdom Metazoa; phylum Chordata; class Mammalia; order Pholidota; family Manidae; genus Smutsia; species Smutsia gigantea. The sequence continues at coordinate 59,444 of JAVSCE010005025.1, read as the reverse complement.
TGGGAAGCCAAGAATATATTGTAACCAGTATTGTAACTTTAACCTTTATAGGGCCTTACCTCTCTAGTCAGAATTAAAAGGATGTGTTCCTAATGCTCTACCGTCTTTTACCAAAAATAAACAGATTTTTGTTAGAGGCCCTGCCTTTGATAATCTTCACCAAATTTAGAGATTATAGAGATTATGTTTATGTTAATGTGGCAATGGAACCTCAAGGAGGCATCTCTTTTTATGCAGATATAAGCTGCTGGTAGTGAACTCCAGCTACCTACAAGCTTTTATGTTTTCAATTATTAAGATGACAATGTAATATAATCCTCATGAGCGTGCTAAATATATCAGTATTCTTGGCAAGCTGATCTTTCCATCCAGAATTGATGAAGCTGAGAGAAAGTACAGAATCCCCCAAAGAGAAAGAGAATTTTTTCTTACTGCTGTTACTGATAAATAAGTAAAACTAACATATACTCTCAAAGGTCAATGTCAAGAATCAAACTTGAAATTATGTCACCTGGAATAAGAAGAAAAGCAGCATGCCAACATATTTCACAGGAAAATTGGTTATAGTTTCTTCCAGTTTTCCAGTCACAGAGAATAAATACACAAGAAAAGACAGGCATTTTAGAAGATTAAAATGTATACATGTGTGAAATATATGAATAAATATTTGAGGTGAATTGCTGTCTTTCAGAAGACCTGAAGGCAGTAGCAGGGCATAACAAAAAGTTTAAAATATCACTCTGGATGTGGAATTTACTGCTGACTAGAGGGAATAGAGATTGGAGTTAAGAAAGCAATTGAAGAAGTTATCTCGGTTCTGGCATTTTTGAATAGATTTGGAGAGAAAATGCTTTTCATTCTTTGAACAATTATTCACTAGAAAGTGTAAAGTTAATAGCATAGAGGCCTGCCTATGTTTGAGCACCAGCTACATTGTGACTACGTATAAAAATCCAGCAAGTTACTTAACCTCTCTGCCCCCATTTCATCAACTGTTAAGTGATGGAGTAATAATGTTACTTAGGTGAGGATTAAATAAGTTACCTCACAGAAAAGGGCTTAGAACAGGGCCTGGCGCCTTGTACTCACTAGTAGGGTAATGGGGGAAGACGGGTATAAGGCACCCTGCTACCAGCCGCGCCGTCACTGACCAGGAGAGCTGAGGAGGAGGACTGACCAAAGGGGTCCCGGTGATGATTCCACTCCTGCTCAGTCTCCTTCTGCGAAGTCAAGTATTATGGGCTGGAAGATGGTGCTAAAGCAGCGAGGGCAGCTGCAAACGTGACTCACCAACAGCAAGTCAGAAGGCTACGTATGTACAAAAACATGAAGTCTTCCCCATGTTCCCCATGGGTAGATACCCTCTGGGAAGTAATAGTAGTAGTAGTAGTAGTAACTACTCTTCATGTTATTTAGTAATTCTGATAACTTTTGTAGATCCTCCTATTAAGGCTATTTATCATTTCCTTTTAAAAATAATCACTTTACACCACTATTTGGAGTTCCTATTACTTAAATGGCTGTGACATGTTAAGGGTCTGCTTAGATCTTGTTACTTTTTCAATAAAAAGTTTAAGGCAGCCACCAATTCAAAAGATCACTATTGCACTTAGGGCATACTAATGTTTGAAGTTGGAATGATCATAGTTTAGTTGTGAAGTTGGAATTAATATCATAATCTCCCTGTATTATTAAATGAAAATTTTATTATGGGAAGATTACTCTTGATTCAATTGCTTACCCTGAATGCTTCACCTTTTTAAAAGCAAAATAATTACTTTCTTGTTTAAGGTTGAACTATGACTTTCAATATATTGAGTAGTGTTTTGTATCGGATCCCAGAGCTGCTCTTTCAAGGAGTACTTTAGGTATTGAATTTAAACCTTCAGATACTTATATCTTTGTAAACTCCACAAGACCCAAAACTACATGTTCTATTCATCTTTCTACCCTTAAAGGTGCCTAGAACAGACTTTACACATTGAAAACAGACAAATATTACTTGAATTAAGCTGCAAGAACCAAAAAGGTAACAGCCTGCTGTGCTATCTAAAAACTGCCTCCCGATTTATTGATGTGGGTGGTTTGATATGGGTATCATTGATAGTTGTTTCATTGGGTTGACATCTGAAAATCTAAAGGCTTTCAAGTGTAAGGATATATTAGATAGTAAATATATAAACCAAATTTACTATGTCTTTTCATGGAAACTTCACATCAAAATGACACAAGTATTTTTTGATACAATAAGAGAAAACTCAAGCTTCCTTAGTGCAAACCAGAAAAACTAAAGACAACACAAGTGTATGTGCACAAACTAACAAGAAAGACAAAAAAGGCAAATAATATCATAAAATTGGTTCCTTTAAAGCAAATGAAAACCAGATATTATTTAGGGTCTTAATAGAAGAACGTATGAAACAAAATGAGAGAAAGCCAGAATTGGCCAATAAAAAGAAAATTTCTTTTTCTTAAAATGCCTAAGAAGCTACATTTAGCAGACAATTCAAACGCTAAGTAAAAGAGAAATCATTTAAGACCTGAGAATGGTGATTGCAATGATTCACAAAAAATCAATTATAGAGAAAAATGCGGTAATACAGAGAAAGAAAAATTCTACATAATGACTAATTCCTTTTTTTTTTACTAACTCTATATTCTTCTAATCAACATATTTTGAGTTCTTGCAGGAAAAATAATCATTTCTGGAAAATAATCCCATCTTAACTCTTTCTAGTACTTGTAAGTACAATTCAGAAGAAAAACACGAGAGATGCGAAGAAAATTCTGCTTTTAAAGAGTTATGCAAAATTTTAGCATGCTTTATTGTTTTCTTTCAATAATTGTGAAGCTTAAGAATCTTAACCCTCACTTAATCTACAGCCTAGGGCTTCCTCTTTTTCTTTTCTTTTTTTTCCAATGAGGGTAGATACCCTCTAGGAAGTGAACTTCCCCTTTAGAAATCAAGTAAAGCAGAATGGACTGTAAGAAATTACTTTCCTAATTTATCATAATCTCCCTGTATTATTGAATGAAAACTTTATTATGGGAAGATTACTCTTGATTTAATTGCTTACCCTGAATGCTTCACCTTTTTAAGAGCAAAATAATTACTTTCTTGGTTAAGGTTGAACTATGACCTTCAATATATTAAGTAGTGTTTTGTATCAGATCTTTTTTCCACAGTTTTATTGAGAAATAATTGAAATACATCACTGTATGTATAAGTTTAAGGTGCACAGTATGATGGTTTGATTTACATACATTGTGAAACAATGACCGCAATAACTTCATTTAACATCCATCATCTCATATAGATATAATCAAAAGAGAAGAAAAAGAAATTCTCATTGTGATAACACTATTTGTATCTTGAATCCTCGATCTATCCCCCCACTAAGAGAATCAAAGTGGGGGAGCTATTTATCTTGTGTTCGAGTTATGATCTTGGTGATTATCAATCCCCTACCCTTAAAGGGAAATATAGTTTTAAAACCTAATCAAGAAAATTGACTTGGACAAACTTGAGTGGCAGTACTTTAAAAAGAGTTTTAAAATGATGATTCAGCAGTTGGAACTTTACAGCACTGGCAAATCAAGTAACCTCTAGAGAATGGGAAGGTGCAGGATGGGGAGAGACAGAACAGAAATGACACAACAGAAATCATCCCTTGGCAGGTGAAAAGGCATTACAGACTGTTCTTTAGCAGACTTTCATTGTAGACAATTTGTAACGAGATAAGAAGCAATGATAATATTTCCTCACATTGTATCAGGCGCTACAGTTCATGAAGTTCTCTCACACGCACGACCACGCCTCAGGTGACCCCTATAAGCACACTTCCAGTTGAGCAGGATTAGATCCTTCTGTGTGTGAGGAAACAGAGTCCCAGAGACCACAGTGCCACTGCCAGCAGAGTGCCAAAGCTGGGGAGTCCAGGTTTTCGACATGATTGAGTCTGACAATCTTCCTTACCCCACCTTATCAAGATACTAAAATAGCAGAGAGTATTTCAGACACGGTAGGCAAATGAACCCATCACCTAAATGCCAAGAGTTGGAGTTCTGTTAGAAGAGCATGCATGTTTATGGCACTAACTTCACCATGAAGACACTTTCCCTGGTGTGGCCATCCTGGTAGTACACAGTTCTCTTCACTATTGTTTCACAGTCAGTTCCGGTAAAGGAAAAGGAAGGGAGGAAGGGAAGGAGGGAGAGAGGGAGGGAGGAAGGTGGGAAGGAAGGAGGGAAAGGAGAAAGGGAAGGAAGGGTGGGAAAGACAGGCGGGAAAGGCAGGGAGGGAGGGAGGAAGGAAGGGAGGCAGGGCTGTTTAGATCATTCAAGAATTTATAATCTGGTTCTCTGCAGAATCTTTCACCTGGATCTATATGAATAGGTTACAGTATTCAATTTAATCAGCATTTATTGAGTACATACAGGATGCTTGAGAGTTAGGAATTTGAACAAGAAATAGTCCCCCTCTCAAGCAAACTACTTGTTTTATCAACATAACAATATTATACCCAATATATTTTTACCTTTGAAGAAAAACACATTTATTTTGGAAAAAGTCCATTAGCTCATTAGGAACATATTTTTTTTAACTTCCATCACTTGAATCATCAAATGTCTGCATTTATCTATTAATGTTTTCTTCCAAAGTTTATGTGTCAAAAAGAGAGGCGGGGGGGGGGGGAGTGGGGAGTGGGCATGTGTTTGTATGTTCTTAGATTTGGCAACTGCTAAAGAGATTACACTGTAAGGCAAAAAGGTAGGATTGTAACTGCGGAGTTACAACGCCTTACTAAATCAATTTTTGACTGCGTATCTGGCTCTCAGTTTGATTTACCGCTGGCTTTTTGAAAACGAAAATGTTAGACTAAGCAGGAGCTGACCCTAATGCTGCAGCCTGCCAAAGACCTTGGCCTTTCGGACCCAAGCGAAAAGCAGTAAACAAAGCCTTTTTGGGGAAATAACTTCATGCAGTGAATGAACCAAAAAGCATTTGTTTAACTGATAAATCCCAAATGAACAATAACATCAATTACAGTTTCTATCATATGTGCCAATAGAAGTTTACAAATAACTTAGCCAGGGGCCTAATATAATAAATACAGTGAGCCAGAGATGTTTGTAATTATTGTGAAGACTCTTGTTTGGCAGTATACTAGGTGTGAGTGAGCATAAACTTTGGAAGCAGGCAGGTCTTGGTATCCTTCCTGGCTCTGCCCTTAACTTTGGGTAAGTTACTTAACCTCCCAGACCTCAGTTCCTCTGAAAAAATGGAGAAAATAAAGGTTAGCTCCTGAAGTCATTATGAGAATTAACTGATGTAACACACGAAGCATTCTTGCAGTACCTGACACATAGTAATTGTCACAGTTTTCCTTACTCCTTGCTGGGATTCTTTAAGGACCACATGCAGTTTCAATTCACCTTGAATTCCAAAGATATGGAACTACTGCCTTAGTTTGCTATTGCTATTGTAACAAATTACCTCAAATTTAGTGGCTTAAAATGGTACAAATTTATTATCTCACAGTGCTGGAGGTCAGAGTCTGCAGTGGTTTCACTGGGCTAAAATCAAAGATCTGCAAGGTGTCCTTCTGGAGGCTCTAGGACAGGATCCGTTTCCCTGCCTCTCGAGTATCCAGGGGCTGCTTGCGTTCCTTGGTTCATGGTCCTTCCTCCACCCTCAAAGTCAGAAGCAGAACATTTTCAAATCTCTCTCTCGTTTCTGTCTCTCTGTCTTATAGCCAGACACACACTTTCTCTCTCTAACCTCTGCTCCATCGTTGCATTTCCTTCTGGCTCCAACTCTCCCCTACATTTTTTCTTACAGGGACACAGGTGATTACATTGAGCTCACCTAGAAAATCCAGGATAATCTCCCTATCTTTATCTTAATCACATCTGTAAATTCCTTTTTACCAGGTAAATCAACACAGTCCCTGGTTCCTGGAATTAGGACATGGACATCTTTGAGATGAGCTAATACTCTGTCTACCACAATTATTATAGCTCAAAAGTTTTGCTCATTGAATAGTTTCTCTGGTACTTTTGACATTAAATTCAAGGTATTGAGTGCAAAAGACAAATGTCAAGGGAACTAATAAATTTCTTCTGAGTTTAGATTTAAAATTCTCTTGCTTTTAGCACTTCGTCAAAAATTCTCCTCCACATAACACAAGGTCTGTTTTAATGGTTATTAAATCTAACAAAAGATAAAAGATTGAATTGAGTGGGGTCACTGGAATCTCAGAAGATGCAGAACACTTTATGATATTATTTGAATGTATTTTAAAAGCTACAAGGTACACAATGGGAGAAAAGATGTTAAGATAAGCGAGAGAGAATTCTGTCAGTCATTCTCAGTGGAGGCAATCTGGTGCCCCAGGGGATGTTTGGCAACGTCTGCAGGTATTTTTGGCTGCCACTGTTTGAAAGGTGCAACGGGTATCCACTGGGTAGGGACCAGGGATGCTGCGGAACCCTATAATGCACAGGATAGGTCTCACCACCAAGAGTTACCCGTCCCAAGATGTCAATAGTGCAGAGGTTTGATAATCTTGAATTAGATAAATCTTTGTAACTCAGCGCTTAAAATATTATTTGGTACAGAATAAGACTTTAATGAATGTTCATAGAACTGAATGTAAACATTCAGAGAAAATATCTGTGTCGTGGTTAATGAAACAGATTGTGGTGTCAGACTAAGGCCTGCTCTTGTTGGTGGTATGATGCTTAGAATTTACTTAACTCTTATCTCGCCTCAGCTTCCTCATCAATTAAGAGAGGATAGAAGGGTCATGATGAGTAACAAATTACATAATCCATGTAACAAGTGTGGCACATTTCCTGGCCCATGGTATGAGCTAATAAATGTCTATTACTATTTTTCCAAATCCCAGCCAGACCAGTTGCCAAATGATTCATATAAAAGAATGCTTTAAAGATAAATTATGTCCACTGTCATAAAAATCAATCAGATTATTTATATTGCATAGAAGAATATAATTTTTTTTCAGATCATTATAAAAGCCAACATGGAGTAATAGAAAAAGAAGATGGGATATGAAGGCAACCTGATCCTAGGTTTTGTCAGAGAAAAACAGATTTTCTAGATTCTTTTAGAGCCATTTAACATATCAAAAGGTGAGCCTGACCAACTAGAAAATACTCACAAATTATACTTATAAACGTAGTCACCAAAAATTATTAGTGCCAGGCTCTGGGCTGTAGTTCATGCTTCCACCCCAGTTACCTTCTCAGTTTCAGAGAGGGAATTGGTTCTTCCTCCCACTCAAACTCATATGGTAGGGTATTCCTGAAACCAAGGGAGGGGTTTCAGAGTCCTGGTGATTAAATATACAAACACACAGCCCTGTGTGTATCTGAAGTCATTTCTACTATCCTGAGACAGGTGTCAGAAGTCCCAGGGGCAGCAGTGGCAAGTCTGTGGGTAAAGGTAAAAGCAGAGGAGGGTTTGCCCACTTCCCTTTGGGGCTCTCACGTGATATGGCAGAAGCTGCTTTTGAATCCCAGGCGACTTCCAGGGCTTCTCCAGGGCAAGCAAAGGATGGATGCTCCCATAGATGGCACATACCCAGGACAAAGCGACCTTGTAACCAGGCATATGTGCCATGGGGAATGGTGGAGTCCCTGTCAGACATCAGGGTGTGTGACGGCAATGCGGCACACAGGATGGAGCTAGCCTCGGACCTTGGACCTCGGGGAGCTGAGATCCTGACTCCACCTGCCAAAATTACAGATGACACCACTGAGAAAGTAATGGATGAGAGTTAGTATCTAGACAGACCAGTGGGGCAGAGGGCAGTACAAGGACTGGGGCTCTAAAAGCCCTGAATTTCCCTCTGACACAGGCCATGTGGGTTTCTCTTCTTTGTATACCCAGATGGCATTTTGGAGTAGATCAGGGACAAAGGGAGAAAGCAGAAACCAGAAAGACTGGGATTTATCTAAAAGACTTATCTAAAGAGACTGTATTATTGAATCAGGCAGACATTATTGGATTGCGCTAAATTATTGACTCGATATTCAACCTAATATCAAGTTCCTTATACTCAATGGGATTAGAGCTTGAGGGATAAGCTATAAAAAAATAAGGGAGCTGCATTTTCCCGTGCACTTCTGAGTGCAGTATAAGAAAATATGTGACCCTGCAACTCAAGAGAGGGAGTGTTACTATTTTAGCTGACTTTATTGCTTTTATTACCCCAGGCACACACTCAAGGCCTCCTCTGATTTTCTGCCACACTGAGCCTTGAAACCACGCCATGCACTCGTACTGGCTGCTAAGCCATGTGCCTCTCACCATAATCTAAACTTCTCCAGTCTTCATAAACCATCAAAGGGCTAACACATTCCCTGACTCCACCATATCCAATTTACACGCTCCTTCTGTGCTATTCCCCAGCTTCTCACTTATGTTATTATTCCCACTACTACTTAGAGTACTCAAATGTCTAATTTCTGCTTTTATTTTTTATCTTTTATATGTGAGTTGGTACTTCCAAGCTTATATGGCAAGTTTGTAGAAGGCAGGTATTAGGTATTTTTTATTCATTGCCATATGCAGCTGTCAGGCCAATAACTGTTTTTAAATGGTCTTAGCTGACAAAGTTAAATTATTTTTATTCTGGAACAGTGTTTCCATGAAATGTATATTCCATTCATTACCCATTAGTTTCCACAATAGCATTATACTTCAAATAGGCTCAATAAACCTTGAAGCTTCTTCACTCTTAACAGCTGACGTCTGTCCCAGAACCCAGTGTTCTTACAATGGTCAATGTGCTCAGTGTACTTATAACCTGTCTTCTCTCTTCAATAGATCCAATCCAAGTTGGCTTTACTTTTGTATTGAGATTTAATTGGTTATTAAAGGAAACTGTTTAGAGCTGAAGTGATAACTTGAATTCCTCCCTCAGATTGTGCTTGGTTGCTTGGTAGTAACTGTTAAATCATCTGGCAATTTCAAGAATGTATATTCTTGGTACATAGAGTGATCCTAAAATCGAGCAAGGGGGGTAGAGGACACTGACATTCAGTGATTGCCTTCTGTATGACAGGGATCTTCACTGATTATTGATATTTTATCCAACTTTATCTTTATGACATACATTCCTCCATTCTTTGCAATCACTAATTATTAAGGATCTCTAATGTGCCAGTCTGTTGGGTGCTGAGAAGACAGAAATGAATCAGACAGGTCTGTTGCCTTCCTTCAGGAACTTGCAGTCTAGCAGCTTGCTGATTGAAACATGAAAATATTGTTAGGCAGGCCCGTCTGGTGGGGTCTTTCGCTGTGTGCTACGTGAAACTTCAACCCTGACGGAAGAGAGCTCTTGGCTCTGAACTGAAAGAATTTGAGAACAGGCAAACGAGTGCCAGTCAGAAAGGAATTCATTAAAGTGAAAGTAGGAGTGATTGTTGGAATTGCTCGCATTGTGTTGGGAAGAGCGGCCATGCAGGTGGTGGAAAGCAAGAAAGAACAGAGGGAGAAAAGGAAACTCCATTGAACTCCTGCTCGGTATAAGACAAATCCCTTACCAATTCCTAAAGCCAAGGTCACCTGGCATCCAACGTCTGCTTGAATCTACATGACCTGGGAATTATGTCCCACCACCCAGGACTCGGGGAGCCAAGGAGCATTGGATGGAATGAGTTTATGTCCTGGGAACTTCCCAAAGCCAAAGAAAGGAGACATTCAGGCAGGCTGCTAAAGAATGTGATCATATGGCCACAGTCCTGTCCGTGTCATCCAGGTGACAGGAATGTGCAAGGCCCCATACTCCAAGGTCCCTGCAGCCATTTATACTTGTCTGAAATAAAATAGGGAGAGAGAAAAGGTTTGCATTTAACACTAGAAAGCTGAATGAAATAGCAAAGTGACAAGGCGAGAGTCAGAGGGGCTCCCTTGCGCCTGATTAAGATCCACCGCCTTGTCTTGGTCATAAGAAATAATTTAGAGACAAAGCACAATAGGCTGAACAGCAAGAAAGTTTTACTTAAAACAAAGTACGCACTTGCAAAGGGGCTGTGGGGAATGTGGGCAACGTCGGAGAAGAGGCATCAAGCAGGTTTTGTTTAAAGGGGCAGTACACACTCAGGAGTTCAGGCGACCTACAGACGAGGCACACTTAAGGGGTTGGGGTCTGCGGTTTTTTAGGGCCTTTGGGGTAGGGGTAGTATAAGGGATGATGTGTACAGGTGATTAATATTTCCTTTGAAGTTTTGTCTTAAGAAAAGGATTATCCAGGTGACCACGTACGTTGATTGGTATCTCCTCATTCTTTACCCATGTAGGTTCATTTACATGGGGGAGGTCTGTCTTTTGTCCTGGTCACAATGTTACTTAATTGATAAAGGTGACTAGAAGGGAGAACAGTATGTTAAAAGTTAAGTTAAAGAATAAACTAGGCCTCTGTTCGCCGGTTAAGTAGCTTTCATAATGGCATGACCCTTGTTCCATGTCCCTGCTTTCCTCAAAACAGCTGTAAAAGAAGTCAACAAAAAAATGGAATTCACTAATGGCTAATAGGGGGATAAACTGAGAGTGTATACAGGGGAATCTAACTTAGACTAGCAGTCTAGGGAAAGCTTCCCTGAGGGAAGAAAGGTCCTTCCTGCATGCCTAACATATGAGTTGGATTAACCAGGAGAAGATGTGCAAAAGGATTTGATGCCAAGGGGACCACATGCTGGGGAGGCCTAGATAGGAAAGTCTAATGTATCATCAGGAAACTGCAGTAAGAAGAGCATGCTAGAACTAGAAGTGCTGAGGAGAGAATGGGACTGATGAAGCTGAAGAGAGGGGCAGACTGTGGTGGACTTTGGAGACCACATGCGGGAGTGGGGATGAGAGCTTTATCCCAAGAGCAAAGAGAAAACACTGAAGGATTTAATTAGAGAAGAGTGGCATCTTCAGAGCTGGTGTTGTTATTGTTGAAGTTACAGAAAGGAAAATAGATTGAAAGCAAGATGGAGTGAGTATGTGTTAAGAAGGCCTCCCTGCAGTAAGCCACGGAGAAATGGTGGCGATTTGGACCAGGGTGACAACAGTGGAAATGAAAGCAAATGGGTGAGTCCAGATGTATGTAGCAGATGGAATTGACGGGCAGGTGGCTTAATGAATGTAGGAATGGAAGCAGAGGGGACAGTTTTAAGGGGCCAGAGAGAAGAAATAGCTGGCAAAGCTAATTAATTATTCTGAGTTCTATCTTATAAATGATAGAATGAAAACTAAGAAAATTTAACTTAGTTGATTAATAGGAAAGTCAGAATTCAGACCCAAATCGTTCCACCTTCAAAATCCACCTTCTGATTACTACTTCGTTATGATACAAGAATAATTTATTGAAGGATTTCTCTGATCTAGGCTTTCTGTGAAGCATTTTACATACATTATTTTTATTTATTTTCAGGGCAATGTACCTGTAAACTAAATATCATTATTATTCCTATCATGTAGATAAGAAACTGAGACTTGGAGAAATTAAGTTCCCCACAATTACACTACTAGTACATAGCATGAATTTACACCCATTTCTTTCCCTTGTCCAAGTCCACGTTTTTAACCATTATGACAGTACTAGTTAAGGCAAGTGGTTCTAAAACTTGAACACTTATTAGAATTACCTGGAGGTAGGCGAGGGCCCAATAATTTGCATTGCTCCCTAATTTTGATTTGCATTTCTAGCTAAACCTGCCACAATAATATGCTGCTATAGGGACCAAAGGCTGGCTGCTCCAAGATGTGCCATTGTGATGTGGAGATTATTCTGAGCTGAAAACCATCAAGGCTCAAAGGACCCAGGAGGACACTTTGACTTCCTGCCCTCCCCACTACGTAAAAAGAATTTAGATGGAGGTACTCCAGGAGGCGGGCTATTACCAAAGGTAGCTGTATCACAATGTAACCCGGGGGTGATAGACTGGAAGGAATGTGACAAAGTCTGTTAAAATTTCTCTCTGTGTCCCCTCACTATTTCTGTGTGGCCCAGCAAACCTTCGTATCAAATGTTTACTCTTTTCAAATTCCTGTGAATTGCTTCCCTTCCCTTTCCCTCTGAGGTCTCAGGTCCCTCCCGCTTCTCCTTCGTTCAGGATGACATACATATCCTCATTGTCCCTGACTGTCTTTGGAATCCATGTCTGTGGCTTCCCTGTACATATGTAATTTAACTTTGTTTTTTTTTCTCCTGTTAATCTGTCTCATGTCAGTTAGACTCTTAGTCCAGCTAGAAGAACCTCAGAGGACAGAGGAAGTTTCTTCCTCCCCAACACTGCCATCAGGATAATTCAGATATGAATTAGTTAACTCATACTAAATCATTAACATTCAAATACAGCATACTAAGATATACAAAATTTTATTGAAAGATATTTTTATTTACCTAACCCTATTATCTCTAAAACAGAATCTACTCCTAATCCCTGCCACATACTACAAAGTTGAATTTCTTCCTGACATAAATTTTACTCTTCACAGCCTTCACAATATTAAGTATATTTATTAGCATTACATATAAAAGCATTATGTAGAGATACCTATGTAGATATACCTACATGCATACATACATATACATATTGAATTCAGTTAAACCTCAATTTGTCCTAAATTTGTGGTAGATTTGTTTCCCTAATTTAAAATAACAATCTATTTAGCACAAAGGTGTTCTCTCTCTGCTGTAACTCCTGTTTCTCCACTTCAATCCCAATCAGACATCCTATCACCACAGCTGTTCTCTGATTGCCCTGTGACATCTCAGATTGGCAACCATTATATTTCTTCAAGGGCCACATGACAATTGCACTACACTCTATGAGCATATTAGCCAAAAATCCAACTTTTTATTTCAGAAAAAAAAAAAAAATCACATAATTCCTTCCCTAGGCCTGTTGGAGGTACTTCCCTGTGCGTGCCTTGTATGTAAGCTTTGGTTTAGACCAGTTTTCTCTCTCAGGATGCACATGCTTAGATTTGATTTGGTTACTGAGTCAGATAGTGACTCTGCAACACACAGGTAATGGGAGGAACAGAGCAGCTTTAACTAAATCATTAAATCATTAAAAATCTGTACAATTAGTGTGGTATCTTTGAATTGTAGTCAAAATCAAGCTGAGAGTTCACACTTGTAGCAGGGAGAAAGATGTTGGCACTGCTCTGGTGACAACCTCAATAGGGCCATGTCTCCAACCCCAAATTCCCGTATCTATTTGTCAGGGTGTTGCACTTTAAAACAGTAATAAATCAACAGATAAACGAAGACCAAAAGCTCCTCCTGGAACAAAATGCTACAGGTACAGTAGTAAAAAGTCCTGCCAGCCTCAGATGAGATGTGCCTTTCTGGGGAAGTGGATAATTTTTACTTGATGGTGAATCGTTAAAAGTGAACCAGATGATTAAACTTAATGGAACAGCCGCATTAAACTGAAATTAGTAAAAACATGCCTCGGGCAGCCTACAGCCTTTTATTTGTTGTTGTTTAACTTCTGCCTTTTACAGTGGCCATGATGAATGGCATCACAAAAGAAAAACTCCAATTAAAATCTAAGTGCTCAATAAACCCCGAATGTCTGGTTGCCACCATTGCTTCCACTGGAGCTCATGTCTTGTTTCCTCTTTTCCCAAAGAAGAGAGAAAATAACTGGCCCCAGGGGAGCTCAGCGGAAGGGGAGAGAAGAAGGGAAAGAACACACAAGGTTTCTGGAGAATTCTGCTCCAACACTCTGTCAGATGCAGAGACTGTTCTTCGATGGATGTGCTGAACCTTTTATTATCAGACAAGGCCTGAGTGAAGAGATGCGTTTTTCCCACTAGTTTTCAAATATTGATAAATCAGAATTGGGATCTGCAGAGCAATCCTGTATCATACTCAGCTGGTGTCTCCACTGCCCTTTTAATTTTGTCTCCGGTGTTTGTTCTATAAGTCATCCAAATGGTCCCTCCTGACAGCTTAAAAGAAGTTTCTGATTACTTTTACCTGAATAAATCTTGTGACCAGATGTGGTATTCAACTACTAAGTGTGCAACAATTACACGTTGAGAGTGATGAAAGAACTGGCCAGGGGGAGTCTACTATAATCTAGTGGAATGAAGAATAGAATAAATCACGTGGAAAGGCAGAAACTGCCACCTGGTAGAATACTGGCTTTAGATAACAGACTTCACCTTACAGACACTGAGTGTTTATAAAATTAGGTTTTAAAGTCCTTACAACAAAGCTCTCAAAGTCAAAAGAAGAGCAAAAACATGCTTATCATGAACTAATAGTAACAATATCTTAAATTTGGAAGGTGCTTTATAATTTATACAACACATATGCTTTTATCACCTGTTTATGCAGGAATTCATGTAGTGTTTGTATATAGTCTTTAATTAGACCTTCATGACAGCCTTGTCTGTTAGCTCCATTTTCCTCATTTTGTTGGTAAGGATCCAGGTGCGTGGAGGTTGACTCGGCTACTCTAGTATTTGGGGAGTGAGACAGAAGGAGCATGGCTCAGACTGGGGACTCCAGGTGTGGTGCCCCCTGCACTGTGCCAGGTTGCTAACCATGGCTGCCCTGGGGCAGGATGCCATGGGCAGTGATGTTGGATTCATTACTCATGAGTTAATGAAATAGCTTTTTAAGAGCTCTCTTCAGTCATTAGAATTTGACAACGGAAAGTTAAATTTTCCCTAGTGGCTCTTTCTGTGTAATCATGGTTTCAACGTTTCCTTAGCATATCATGTTACACAAATCATGGCTTGCTCTTGTTTACAATTCTTACTGCGTTTGTCTCACTTCTAAGCATTTTCTTCCCTGCTCACATTTATCTTCCATTATTTCTGCCAAACTGCTTTCAAGACTACTAATTGTATGAATAATATTCTCTTCCTCAAACTCTGCTATTAACTAACTAGCATTAGTTGTGTGTCATTGGACACAGTTTCCCTGTCTCTAAAAATGAGGAGGTTGCACAAATAATTTACCAGATCTCTTTTTGCACTCAAGTTCTAATCGTCCGACTCTTCCACACAGGCTGTGTGCTTCTGGAAACACTACATAAACTGAAGCCTTGGTTTTCTTGACTTTACTATGATGGATTCAATTAGCTCATGTGTCCAAAGTGTGTTTCTTGGAAAACTGTTCTAGGGGATATAAATATAGTTTATATCTATTTAAAGGATTAATAGGCCCCTTTACCCAAGGATTCTTTACACAAGGAAACTCAAGAAAGCAGGATTAAATAGTCAAGCACAGTTTTGAACTATAGGCATTCATAGCCTTTTATATGTTAACGGACACTGGGTGACTCAGAGAGAAAGGCAGAAAATGAAGTATTTCCCAAACTTACTGGACCACAGAACGCTTTTTCCTTAACATTTTGTACAAATGACATTCCATGGGATAAACCTTTAGAAAGCCTGGGTTAGTTTATTTTACAAGTCCCTTTTGCCCTAAGATTCTGTTTTCAAATGTGCTTGTAGACACTACCCTGAGCATTCAGTGTAGTTTTAATCAAGAGGACACAGAGTTGGTTTACCTGTTGCTGTTGTCATTACTGCTGTTACATAGCCTATACTCTAGACAGAGTTGAAATAAAAGAGATTAGCTGACTTCTCACTAAAACTAACTTGTCTGTTTGTAACTGATACTTGTAACAGGGTCTTAATAGTTCTCCTCAATTAAAAGCATTTTTTGAAATTTCGTAAATAGGGTTAGCTTATCTGAAGGTACCTATGAGATACCTTCTAAACTTTAGATATCTTCTAAACTTTTTCTGAGGTGGGAAAAAGGGAACTAAGGAAACAAGAGGAATTCAATAATTTTGGGGGTAGGTAATATGGCTAGTTTTCCAGTTTAGGATCATCTTCTTCCACTTCAATCGTATCAGCATTCATTTAACATTTTACCCACACCCATTTCATTGACAGTTAATCTTATCAGAGCCTCTGCTTGATTACCTTCAGGAGCAGGGAAGCCACTACTTAACAAGGCATTCTATTTTATGCTGGCTTCATTTTTTAGAAGATTCTTTCCTATATTAAACTAAAATGTGAGGGTTAAATGTTCTCATTCCAAGTGATCTTGCAAATTATCTACTCAAGGGATTTTTCATGGCAACACTTGGTCTCTCAAATGCTATGAACTGAATTTCATAAATAAGTAAATAAATATCACAACTTCCCATAAAAGTGATTACAAATTCCAGCTTTTTAGATTCAAGTTGATGAACTTGCTTCCCTAAATTCACCAAGATAGAAAAATGTAGGCAGAAGGTACAGGTCTCTCTGTTTCAAAAACCAAAATCCTTTTCTCAATAGTATATTGCTTCTCTAGTGTGTCCATTTACATATAAGTGAGGAGGAGAGTGTGTCAGTGGAATCTGAAAACTGTAATGAAAATAGGAAAACAGTAAAAATAGTTTCATTCCAGCCAGGCTAATACTGCCTTTGGGCATCTTGCTATTACTCTGGCCTTTAGTTTTCCCTTCTTCAAAAACAAGGATTACTAAATTTTCACCAAGCTCTGCTCCAGTTCTGGACATTTCTATGATTATAAGGAAACATATTCATTAATGCATGGCATTTACTACTGAGGATTTAAGTAAATAATCAAAAGAAAAAATCTGAATCCCTTAGAAAGAGCTGAATGAAAGTTAACATTGCATGCATCATAAAGACATACAGTTGAGGATCATATGCTTGACTTTTACTTTCTTTAATTTTTTTTTTTCTACACTAGTTACACTCAGACCAGGATAGAGGAGATGGATCACTTAAATATATCCTTTCAGGAGATGGAGCAGGAGATCTCTTCATTATCAATGAAAACACAGGGGACATACAGGCCACCAAGAGGTTGGACAGGGAAGAAAAACCTGTTTACATCCTTCGAGCTCAAGCTATAAACAGAAGGACAGGGAGACCCGTGGAGCCCGAGTCTGAATTCATCATCAAGATCCACGACATCAATGACAACGAACCAATATTCACCAAGGAGCTTTACACGGCCACTGTTCCTGAAATGTCTGATGTTGGTGAGTGAGATGTCATTTTAACCATTCAATGTTTCTCCTGTAGTGCCTCAACTGAATAAAGACTCCTGTAAGTAAAATTTGCTAAGTAGAGTGGATTGAGATGCTAAATTCTGAAAGTATCCTATTTCAAACAATCCATCTATGTTCTTTTTGTAAGTGCACCCGTGTTTCCTAATATTGCTCTTCTCTCATTTTATCATTATTTTTTAAGAAAACAGCATTTCCTCTGATGAGGAGGGTATGAAAAATGGCAGGGTGAGAGTGGGAGGAAGAACGGGAGCCCATCTCATCCACTGCCTCCCCCACAAAGGCCCACTCTGGCTCCTCGGCTGAAAGATAGCAGCCCTCCCTATTACTCTTACTCCATATCGGCATTAGTCTTCAGGTGAGCATCTCCCCGATGCAAAGCAAAAGCCTGAATTTACAGTCCAGACTGAAGAGTCATAATGGTTGCTTTACCTAACTGTATATTTGGAGAAGAGACTCAAAGAAAACTTTTTTAAAAATCCATAAACAATATGCAGATGACGTCTAGGGGGCATGCCCTCTACTAAGTGGTGGAAATTAAGAGATTTTCATAACATTAATATGGTGAGTTAATATTTGTGCACAGTACTACTACCAATTTTAAAGTTAATATGTGTGCATTTAATTTGCTTGTATTGGGAGAGTACAAACAGAATTCAAATTTAGAAAAGAAATTCTACCTAACATCATTCTTAGCCACATCAAAATATTTCATGGGAGACAGTGACAAATTTAAAATTACTTGCATAAAGGGTTATTTGTATTCTCACTCAGCGTCAAATTCAAAAGGGTTAAATGACATAGTCTATAATTCTGTGAGTCAGATATCAAGGGCATTTTAGGTCACAGTTCCAAGACTTAAAAAATACCTAATCCACAGACATGATTATAAAACATCTAAATATTTCTCATAAAGAATTTGCTCACCTTATTACTTGAAGCCTCTGTTTTGTTAGGAAAAATAACAATTCTGCATAACATGGAAGAATCACCAGAGCAAGAATCCAGTCAAATCTCATCCTTGGAGATGGGTTGGAATCAGTTCCACCCAAAGTCATGATCATTACCAGGCTTCTATTTAACCTAATCCTTACAGTAGTTATAAATGTTGATCACCTTCCTTAAGCATGAGAAATCCAAGGCTTTTTAACCTAGTATCCTGCGGAAGTTCTCCACTCCCTTGTCATGACAGTTTTGTACAAAAGTAAGATCATGCTTTCTCATTATGTGTGTGTATCAAAGACCCATATGGACCCTTAATCTATTTTCAAGTCACTTTCCTGTCATTGCAGGCACATTTGTTGTCCAAGTCACTGCAACTGATGCTGATGACCCGACCTACGGGAACAGTGCTAAAGTTGTCTACAGTATACTACAGGGACAGCCCTATTTCTCAGTTGAATCAGAAACAGGTGAGAATTCCTTTTTCATCTTCCTTTTACAAACTTTAACTTTGACATGCTCACCTGAACTAGCATATTTTTTAATAATCAGTGTGATTGAATTTTCCAAATCATTTGCCAAACACAGTGATGTATTTGTAAACGTAATATCCAGATCATTTTAATCAAGAAATCTGATGACGGATCTTTCATCCATGATCTTTATATACGTTAGATTCAGAAAACACACACCGTTTTATTGTTTCTTCCAGTCTGGGGTGAAGCTAAAAGACCAAACCCTTCTGACAGCCACTAGGGCTGTTTGTAAATATCCCAATTCTTTCTCTAATTATTTGGTAGGATTGCATCTCTTTACCCTGCTCTGATGCTACATGTAGCCATGTGATTTATTTGAGCCAGTAAAGTGTGGCAGTGATGTGAGTCACTTCCAAGTGGGACTTCTAGACCTGGTGCACTATCTACCATGTTCCTTTCCTCTTGAAGTCATGGGTGATCATAGATGAAACCAAAGTTGAAAAGAGTCTCCAGCCTGGATATCTAGGTGTTATGAGCAGAACTTCTTGCTGGCCTCCTCAGAGCATGAAAAAAACTATTTTTAGTTCTGCTAAACCACTGAGGCTTTGCATTGTTTGTTATTACATTGGATAGCCTATCCTAACTGATACTGCCTAATGAAGTAGATTGCCTTAATGGGATCCTTTCTTCAACATCTAATTTTTCTGCACTTTCTCCATAAAGTTACATACTATCTTATAATGAACTGTTTTTTTAGTAAATATCATTTGTACAGTATAGTAAATGCTAAACATATTTTTGCTATCATAGTAGGAGTTGAGTTCCTTTCATACATTTTTCAAGCATCCATTATTGTCAGTAGAAACCAAACTTGTCGAGGTTACTATATCCAGTTGGAAATCGATGTGTTAAGAGGTGCAATGAACTTGGAAAGAATCCCAAGGAGAAAGAAAATGTTGAGTTGAAGAAAAATAAGGTCTGAAAAATTATAATTATTCAACCTAAAGTACAAAAGGCTAAGGTGATCTCCTGTGTTTAAAGAGAGAAGTCCTATTATTTGGAGAACAGAAAGCAACTGCACTTTTACTGAAGCCAGGACTATAGGAATAAAATTGACCTGTTGTTGGAGATATTCTTGTTAAAAATTTTAAAAAAGATATTTTCAGCTTCATTGGTTGAATGAAACACTGGAATGTGCTTCCAGAGAAGGCTTTAAAGCTTTCAAAGCCTTTAAAGTCTATAAAGATGTTTGAAAGAATGTTGTTAATTTAAGCATAAAATCTACATAGAGATTAGGCAAACTTTTGGAAGTTCCTTAACTAATTATTGTATTACTATTTTACAATTGAGATAAATTGAACCTAACTTAAGAATGCTGGTTACTGCTGGGACCAGTTGAAATGACTGATGTTCACATCAGCTTTGGGAAAACTTAAATTCCGTAGAATCATACAGATGACAGTTATGAGTGAACCAATATTGTGTTTTATTAAGACAATAATTTTGTGTTCAGAAAAATCCTCAGAACCTTCAGAATGGTAGGTATATCTGATGACAAATTACTCAGTTCAGTAAAGTGAAACTCAAGAGTCAGTATATGGCTTTCTTAACAATTTCCTCATAATATGTCTTTTATCAAGCAACCACTGTAGTATGCCATTATAACACATGCCAGGTTTTATTTCACTATGCTATTGTATAATATTTGTACTACTTACAGTCTATATATTTCAGAATTTGACTTGTACTTAGTCTCCTTGTATTATAGGGTTTTTTAATGTATCTATCTCCCCTTCACAATAAAGGCTATCTATAATCATCTTTATGTCACCCATGACATCTAGATAGTATTTGCATATTATAGGTGACAATCTATGTTTGTTTAAATAAATGATCTGATCAAGTATTTTTACTGCATCCTTTTTTATTTCTGAATTTCATATCCATAGGTATCATCAAGACGGCTTTGCTCAACATGGACCGAGAAAACAGGGAGCAGTACCAAGTGGTGATTCAAGCCAAGGATATGGGCGGCCAGATGGGGGGATTATCTGGGACCACCACAGTGAACATCACACTGACTGACGTCAACGACAATCCACCCCGGTTTCCCCAGAGTAGGAACATTTGATTGAATGAGTTTCTTCCATGCAATTTTGTAAAACTCTAAGCATGATATTTATTTTCCATTGTTGTTATTAATTGTCAAAATTAGTGAACTTAGAACTGGCACTATTAAAAATAAGTTGACAACACTTATGCTCAATAGATGTGAACATTTATGTCCCTCTATTGGTAATTAGCTAAATGATTTCTGACATGGCTGTTGTAAATGCAACATCATTGTTTTGTTTTTCTTTATTAAAAAGATGACCATAGTCATAAATTTGCTTGTGCAGAACATGTGAATATAAGCATACTGCTATTTGTTAGGAAAAATTTGACTATGTTTTGTGAATTTAATCAGGCATGTAATCTCTTTTAAATCCTCAAGAAGCTTTGTAAGGGCAGGATTTATCATTTTACTGTTTCTAAAAATACAACTGAGGAAATAACTACGTACTTAATCCACTTGTAATTATAAAGTTTTCTACATTATGGTTAACTGAAAGTCATCCTTAAAATCATTAACTCTTAAGACTAGACAGGAAGGAAGAAGAAAGGGGAAACAGCATTCTTAAATGCCCACTTTGTATCAAGCAGTTTACTAGATCCTTTCACAGAAAGCATCTCAAGTGGGTACTGTTGGTGTAATTTTTCCTCCAGGAACAAAATTCCTTTCTGACCATGAACTCCTAAGAAAATTACCTGAATCCTGTCTTTCAGGAGAAAATAGCTGCCCATCATTAAATAGGAAAGCCATTTACCCAATTACTGCATTTTTAAGCTGGTCAGCTACTGTGAGCTTCTTTCATAATGGAGATATGCATGGATCAACCGGACATCCTCTTTAAGCAGTTAGTCACAGTTAGCTATATGTAAGAAAACAGAATAATTAACCAATTCCTGATTTAATGGGTAGAAGAAGGGTATTATAAGCCCTAAAATTTCCACCACAAAGGCTTTAAATGAAAGTATCAGGTTCACCAACACTTTGTCCAAAATTCTCCTTAGCAGGAATGCCCTCAGGAAGGAAAACAAGATGATTCACCAGCACCTTGATACCACTGGGACCTGACCTCTCTCTGCCCTCTCTTTGGATAGCCTGTGATCATTACTGAAACATGAGGAGAGGACACCTATAGAGAAAAAGTTGGCCTGTTATCATTTTACCAAGGATGAGCCCAGTACTTAATGGACAGATATTATTGAATGACTTCATTTTATTAGTGTCATAGTCTCTATTTTTTTCCCAAAAAAATGTGAGTGAATGGTTGGCAAAATGTAACCAATGGGAGTAGAGTCAGTTTTGCTTTCATTCTTTTATCTTTTGGTCCTAAGTATACGCTGATCTGACAGATCTAAATTGAAACTCACATGCAATCTCCTTAAACTAATTTTGCAACATAAGGCCATAAAGAAAAGTGTGTATCTATGAAAAATAGGTTTTAAACTAGTAATATAAATACAAGAAAGGGAGAAATCTATGCACAGAAAAATACTATCATAAAATTTTAAAGAATTAGTAAAAAAAAAATTTATGAGCTTTGGCTCTCCATGTATTTATCTATATCCCTAACTGCAACCTGACCAGCTCCATGAGTGGGTGGGAGAATGTCTACTTGGACACATTCTCCAAACTGCTGTAATTTATTTTCCTTCAGTTATTATTAGCACTGACAGAAAGAACTCTTTTAAAGAATACCTAGTAATTGGTTTAAAGACACAGGTCAGGTTAAATTCTTTTCTACTCTTTTTTCTGCGCGACTATGTCAACAGGGGGCTTTAAAATCTTCTGCCCCCTTCCCTAGCAGTTCAGCCTCACAATCACACCATGAACCTGGAAACCTATTTACAGGACAAGAAAAGTATTCTCCATTTGCAGAGAGACAGGTCGTGACAGAAGAAATATTCCTAACCATCATAAAAGTAAAGACCTAAGGAGAATAGGGCACCATTAATTATTTTAAGGAAAGTATAAATCTGCCTGCATTTGTGGTAATGTCTGGAACCACTATTAGAAAATGGGTTTTGTTTTTATTATGCTAGAGGATCCTCTGTGTTTGACTGACATCTGTCTGGTGATTAATAGGTATGTACCAGTTTAAAACCCCTGAATCTTCTCCATCGGGTACACCAATTGGCAGGATCAAAGCCAGCGATGTGGATGTGGGAGAAAATGCTAAAATTGAGTACAGCATTACAGAGGGAGAGGGGCTGGACATGTTTGATGTCATCACCGACCAGGAAACACAGGAAGGCATTATAACTGTCAAAAAGGTAATGCTGTGTGTTAAATACCATACAAATGACCACATTTACTTTCCTCAGGTCCCCAAGTAACTGGGGGCAATTACAATGTTCATTCCTCTAGATTCTTCTTTTACTGATTATATTTTTTAAAACACCAAGTCTAATTACACTGTGATCTCTTTGGCTTTTAGGGGTCCTCAATAATCTGATGCATTCATTAATTTCATACTTTCCCTAAATTTTTATTAAAAACCTAATAAGTAAATAAATATTTTTAAATGATATAAATGAAAGTACATGAAGTACATAATGTCAAAGCACAATAAATAAACAAACAGTCCCAGGCACTGTACAAGATACTGGAGTCCCAAAAGTACATTCAACGGAATGGTCTCTGCTCTCATGGAACTTCCGGTCCAAGCGGGGAAGAGACAAGGAGGCTAACAAGAAATGTGTAACTACAAATTCTGGCATATGCTTTGAAGGAAAAGAGTAATATAGCACTGATTAAAAAATGACCTGAATGAAAGAGAGAACGTATAAAAAGACAGCAAAAATAAATTAAGTAACATGAATTTCCTGTGAGATTTTGGGCTACTTTTTGGAACACAACAATAAATTTTTCATATGCTGGATTCCTACTTTTCCCCTATGTACTTATTCATTTTTTAACCCCCAAACTGTCTAGCACCACAGATCAGTGTATAAGGGTGGCAAAATTTAAAAATTAATAAAACTGTGTGTTTCAAAGCAGAAAATAGTATTTATTTTGGTTACTTTTTTAAATGATTTCACTTTTATCATGCATGGTGTAATATTTTCTCTTTTTTGTTTCAGCATTATATTTGCTGATAAATATAAGAATAAGTGGGTGTAAATAACAAGAAAACTATTTTCCTTTTAAGCTTTGGATTATGTGGCTTAGTGCCTGGAAACACAATAAAACATGTTTAAGTGACATTCAGACCAATGTTTTATACTATAATATAATTAGGAAGCCCATTAGTGTACATTAACCTTTTTAATTTTCTTGGTGCCTTATCAGATTCAAACGAAATTTTGCCTAGCTGACTGAATCCCATTCACTGACGTCTTGATTAATTGTGTTTCCAGTGAGCCTTGTCATATGATCATCTGAAACTAAGTCAGCAATCAGCATTTGGGTTCACTATGTCTCCAGAAACAGAGATAGTTTTTCCTTAAGACCTCTGACAACAATCATCATTACCTTCTTTGGCAAGTAATGAGCCCAATGCCCTTATCAGATTATCACTTGGAATATTTTATCATCTCATGCACACACACACACGTTTTTAGTCTATTTTATCTGAATGGGGAAGAGGAAGTCAAGATGCAAACCTGTGGTTCTCAGTTCTGGCTGCACATTAAAATCACTACGGGAGGTGTTTAAAACTATAGATTCCCATCCCCACCCCAGACCCACTATTTTGGTTTAATGGTCCAAAGTGGGGCCTAGATATTGGCAAATTTTAAACACTCATTAGGTGTTAGATTAAAGTCGATGTGAGAACATCTGGCACAGAA
This sequence comes from Smutsia gigantea, assembly GCA_032199065.1. Taxonomy (NCBI): domain Eukaryota; kingdom Metazoa; phylum Chordata; class Mammalia; order Pholidota; family Manidae; genus Smutsia; species Smutsia gigantea. The sequence continues at coordinate 35,049 of JAVSCE010005025.1, read as the reverse complement.
TAACCTACTATATATTTACCAACTTGCCACTGGCATGGCTGTCTCCAAGCAGTCACAAAGGCTGCTTCCAGGTTCCCTGTCCTGCCCGTTATACCTAAACTGCACCCCAGGGCCCACTTTAAAGGCAACAGCAGGCATGGTTTCATCTGGATTGCGGGGCATCTGAACTCCCATGACTTTGCCCAGTATCACAGCATTATAGTGATGTCTCTAAGCAATATGATCACATTCATTTGTCAGTCATTTGCATAAAAATGGCTCATGTCTTAGTTTTTTGTGTCTTGACTGCTTTAAATATGTCATTTTTCTCTCTACCACCCCCACCCCCACTAACCAAGCTCTTGGACTTTGAAAAGAAGAAAGTGTACACCCTCAAAGTGGAAGCCTCCAACCCTCACGTTGAACCCCGCTTTCTCTACCTGGGTCCATTCAAAGACTCAGCCACCGTGAGAATCACAGTGGAAGATGTGGATGAGCCCCCTGCCTTCAGCAAACTGGCGTACATCCTACAAGTAAGAGAGGATGCTCAGATAAATACCACAATTGGCACAGTCACAGCCCAAGATCCAGACGCTGCCAGGAATCCTGTCAAGTAAGCATACTTGTGTGGCACGTTATATTCAAGTACGTACCTGAGGGTTAGAAAAGAGGAATCCTTTTTTCCCTATTAGACACTTGTGTCTTCCTGAAAAACTACTCTAAACAACATATTAACTCTTCTTGCTCAACATATTCTTTTAACAACAGCATAAACCTAAAAACACAACATTTGGGTGGAGGGGCACATAAAATAAGTTTACTGCATACATGAAAGTGGTGTGAGGTAATGCAGCTGAGGGACCTGGAATTTTTTTTTAAAGATCTTAGATTTGGCGAAGAGTGGCATGGAGAAAGCACTGTGATTTTTAACAGAGCACTGGGCTTCACAATCTGTTTTTTGGTGTAGAAGAACCAATCATGCAACTCAGAGGCAGAATTATGCTCCACTTGGAGCATAATTTTTTTTCTTTTGCAGACATAGATAAAAACAAGAACCATCTTATAATATAGGTCTGTGAAATCCTGGGGAAATTAATAGAGGTGAATCCAAATTTATACCATGTGTAAGCAAGCTCTGTTTTCCCCGTACTTTTTTTACACCTTACTTGTACATCACGTTGCAAGAAACCTCATTGCTCTGAGACCACGGATGCTTCGTGTTCCAGAGTCTTATCAAAAAAGCAATGGAGTCAACAACTTCCAGCCTTTAGCCAGCAACTTAGCTGACTACATGAGAAAAGTGCTAAATCAGAATATCACTGTGTAAATCATTCCCCATAAAGAAAGTCAGAAGGCTGACAAGCTAGAGGAACTCTTGCCAGTGAGTCCACAAATATATTCTTATCAGGGCACTTGCCATATGCCAGCATGTTCTAGGCACTGGGGATACAACAGAGAACAATACCGAGTCCTAATCTCATGGAGCTTGCATTCTAACTGGGAAAACAGAAGTAAGCAAACAATAAATATGTAGTGATATATGAAGTAAAATGCATTGTAAGCAATGAAATAATACAGGGTATAGAGACCTTAAGTTTATCTGGTGTACAATTTTAGATAGGGTAGTCAGGCTTGGCTTTGGTAGGAAATCACTTAGGTAAAGATCAGACAGAACTGAAGGGATGAACCAAGTTGACAGTGTGGGGAAGAACATCCCAAGAAGAGAGAAGAGCAGCGGGAGGTCTGACACCGGAGCTTGCTCCTCGCGTAGAGGGAGCAGCAAGGCTGCCTAGGAAGCTGCAAGGGAGTGAGCGAGGCAGAAACCTCAGAGGCGACTGGAAGGTTTGGGCAGTGCTGAATGCGGCAGGTCCTACTGGAGTTTGTAGCCTGATAAAGACGGGATCTTATTCTGACTGAGGGAAGAGACCAGCAGAAAGTTTTGAACAGAAGTGTTACCTAATCCCAAACTGCTTTGTAAAAGGATCGCACTGGCTGCTGCACGAGGATTACTATTACAGATAAAACAGTGATGTTTTAAGGAAGTTGTTTTCTAACTTTTTAGCCATTGAGCCCTTTGTTCCAGTGAAACTTGTGGCAAGTCCCACAACTCAAACAAACCAAAACAAAAATACCTGGCTTACTTTCAGGGAATAACATTAAATCATTGGGAAAATAGACTGTTGTTTTATCGTTCTAGTGGAATATCTACAGACTCCTTGAATTGTATGGTGGCCGACCTGAAGAAGCCACACATGAACTCCGTCAGTCAAGTGTGCATCCATAGACATTTGATATTATTAATCAGAAAAATGATGACACTCACCTATGTAACACAAATAATTTTAAGTACTTTCACAACTGTTCTCCCACTTGGAGATTGTTCTATGTAAGGAAAAAATCTTAGCAAATCAATGTCAAGAGCAATTAAAAAGTGTTAATGCCTCAAGTTCCTAAGTAAGAGCATCAGTTACTTCTTTGATCAGTCAACATGTTTTTAATTGAAAGAAATAATGTCTCCTGGGAATAAGGAGTGAATTTTGGTCTATTTTACCTTTTATACCAAAAACCATTTTTACCCACTACATTATTTTGTTTTATTAAAGGAAGTAGTTAGCTTATCAGACTGTGTTGGCTGTCAGCAAATTTTGAAGTTTTTTCCTGCCAGCCTTCCATTGGTACATATGGATTTCATATATAGATACAGATTTAAGGATAGAAATACACATAGATGTGCTGGTATATAAATGCATATTCCAGTGATGCCTTTTGGAGGATAAAATGGATTCTTATATTAAGAATGTACATCCATATATAGTTTCTGATGATTCGAGATAGGTGCTAGACAATGTTAGGTGCACAATTAATACTAGGAAGTTCTTCCCCCAAACATTGATTTATCATCATGCAGGCACAAATCTTTAATTCCTTAACCACATAAAAAAATTTTCTTCCAATAACTTTATCAAAAATGCCCTTGAATTTCCATGAGTCTTACAAAATGTCATTCTGAATACATACTATGAAAAATTTACATGCAAATACACTTCCCTTTCTGACCCATGAATCTCCTTGACTTGGAAGGATGTATTAGAAGAAAACTATTGAATCACAGAATACAATAAAGTTCTAGAAAAAAAAAGCCACCTAAAATGATCTGGTATAATCCAGTGAGACTGATTACCTTGTTCCTTATCAGTTATGACTACAATTAATATGACTGGATGGTGAATATCCTAAATATAAATTGAAATTACTTTGGAAAGAAAAGCAACAAGCAAACAAGGCTTTGTGTGCAAGCATCTTTCCTAAACACTGTGGATATTTTAGGTTTATTATGAATTTTTAAATCACCCAATTAAAGAAAAAAGTAATACGCAATTTTGGTATTTCCTAAATAGTTACTTGCTCTTTAAAATCAAAAGCTGCCTTCAACTAAACATTCCTCACCCCTTACCCTTCATTTCAAGGCTTACTGGGGAATATATCACTTGTAAAACATAAACTGTAGCAGGAAGAAAAGAGATGAGGAACAAGAAGATTACTGATGTACGAAATGGTAACAGCTTATAAAGACAATAAGCAGGTCATTTTAAGTTTGACATATTTCATGAGAAAAAAATTATATTTGTAACAATTATTAGATTTCTTACAAAGTCTATGGATATTGAAATTTCCTTTTTGGTAATTAATCATGTGCTATAAATATTTATCATTCTCAAATGGAAAATGAAAAAAGGTGATCAGGCAAGTTCAATACTGCTGCCTAAATTCCTAATAAATGTTGATTCATGACATAAATGACAAAAACAATAACTGTCTCATCTGTTTCTGCCCTTTTGATAATAAAAGAAACAGTTTTATATAAACAAACTAAAATTCTAACCCAACTTGATATATATATCCTTTGTGAACTTGATTAATTTTCTTCAAAATCAGGCTTAAATAACCTAAATAATGAAAAACCTATTTAATTTAGACCCCTGCTAGATGACAAAAATAGATTTTAGTAAGATAAAATATACTGTTTATTTTAATTCACTAGTTATATTTCAAAACAAAATAATTGAAATAGAATCTTGGGCATGGCAGATTATTGCAAGTTAGTAACAAGAGTTTATTTTTCTTAGAGCATTCATAATAATTCCACATGTGTATGACCAGTTAGGTTATTTACTTAAATTGCATTTACACTGAGCCAACATTTTAAATCTCCTATCATGATGTAAGTTTTGAGAATATAGCTGAAATAGGCAATTCTTTTTCCTAATGGCCTCTGAGTTTTTTCTTTTACCCCATAAAATAGAATGTTTATATATTTTCCCCTTACATAGTTATTCCAAAAACTAGAAATAAATTTATATAGAAGATAACATTTCTCAAAATCTACTGGTCTTCCATCAATTTCAGTGTTGAAAACTCTGTCCTCCTTTGTTTTCTTAGTTTTTATTTTTCTTTGAATTCTCCAAATTCTCCTTCAATATTTTATAAGTTCCTACTCTGCTCTGGGTGCTGTTCTAGTCCCTGTGGGTCTATAGTCTCCATTCCCCCATATGTCCTTTAAGTGACTGATTATTCCCTTAGTGTTTTTCTCCCCTCCTGGACGTTCTCTTCCCAGACAGTTGAGTAGGAAATTCAGGTTGTCAGTCCACATCCTGATCTTGAGCTTCAGACTAGATGTCTCTTACTGGACATCCCTCACACACCTCAGCTTCAACATTAAAACAGGAACTTACGATCTTTCCTAAGTCCTGTTCTTCACTTCCCTCCTATCCGTTTATGACAGCACCATTCAACCATGCTCCTTACTTCAACCAGTGAACAAAGGTTAAACATGATTTAGATTGTGAAACACCCCTTCTTAGCATCCAGTGATAGATTCACATTGTTGTTAGAATAAATTCCAACTCTTCAGCATAGCCTACAGTTCAGACTCTGGATCTCTTCCCAACCTCACCTCCTGTTTCCCTCTCCTGCCTCACTAACTTCAGCTACACTAGCCACTTTTTGCTTCTTTCAGCATAATGACTTTAAAAGTAAAGCAGATAATAGAAAAATAGCCAATAACCCAACTTATGCACACCAACACACACACACGTGCACACATTAAAGTTCTATGGTTCTAAAAACATTGAGTTAAAACATAACAATTACTATATAAACTTGTTCCAAATTACATAAAAAAAAGGAACTTAATTGGTGATTCTCAAAATCTGCAACTTGTCCAGTAGGTTTACTAGTAAGACCTCAACTGTAAAGAACTAATTTCTCAGAATATTTTGCTTAATGTTAAGTTATAGATATTCAAATACATGCTGTAAGTTTGTAGGAAAAAAAATGCATGCAAAAGATATTCTGGGAATAGATTCAGGATGTGAGAATAGCAAATACAAAGAAAACCTTTCTAAATTCTACTCTGCATTTTCAGGTACTCAGTCGATCGACACACAGATATGGACAGAATATTCAACATCGATTCTGGAAATGGTTCAATTTTTACATCGAAACTCCTTGACCGGGAAACATTGCCGTGGCACAACATTACAGTGATAGCAACAGAAATCAGTAAGTCCAACCTCATGCCGCTGCTGTCGCAATTGACAGAGTGAGTGTCCCAGCAAGGGCTGGGGAAGCACAGCTGAAACTCATCACCATGTATTGATGATCCTGCTCCGTACATATTAAGTGAAAGAATGCTGTAATGATGTGCAATAAAGTGTCTTCTAGACATGTGTTGGTTCATTCACAAATACAGAGGCAATTGGGTAAGTTCTCCAGTTTGGAAACAATAAAATGGGAATGTATCTCTCAAATGAGGCTGAATTGCTACATGTTGGATTTGATTCCAGAAAACTTATATGTCAGAACATTACAGAAACAACTGAAAAAAAAATGGGCTCAGAGTTAGAACTGGAGAATATTTTTAAATGCAGGCATTATTTAGAAATCTTTTGGATATTCATCCTCTAGCTTTCTAGAGATTTTCTGTTTCAAAATCATTACAGAATTAAGAGATACAAATTTTAGCTTTTCCATGATACACCAAAGTGAGCAATACAGACCACCAAGTAATCAATATATGTTTGGAATGAATTTTTATGGCAGTGCCCATGAAATTTAAGGCAAGAAAAACAGTTCCAACAGAATGCTTCAAATAAAATGATCATACACAGTGTAAATTGTGTAATGTAAACACAATGTGTAGATCTAAGTACATGAAAGGAAAGGATCTTTAAAATAACATTCAAATGTTTTAAAAATAGACTTCTAAATTATAGCTCATTTTTTAGTTTTTGGTTTTGTTTTTAAAAGTTGAAACATTTTTAGCTCAATTGGATATCAAATGAAATATTCCATTTCAAATGGTGTATTACAGTAGTATTTTTTATCAACAACTCATGAGATTTGAAGTGGATGAAGGATATTAAGTAGAATAATAAATAATGGGCAAAATGAAGCATTGCTCTTTGAAAGTGATAAGAACTCCTCATTATAAATTTGTGAGGTAGGAATTTGCTCTTCAGAATTTATGTGGAGGGACTAACATGGATACCAAGAACAGAACAGAACTTAAAGCTTTAAAATTACAAAATTATTTTCCACTGAAAAGGACCATTCTTTACAACATCATGAAATTTTTACTGAAGTAGTCCTTTCATGTGTAAGTTTAAGCTTTGTGCCTACAAATTTCTGTTTTTAAGATTTAATATTTCTGTGATGTTTTTGAAAGTACTAGTGATGAAGAGTTTTTAAAACTTTATATCCAGCAGCTCTAACTTTGGAGGAATAATCTGAGCAAAATTTAGATGCAAAAGCAAGCTTAAAAATCTTATTGCCCAAACTTCTCAGCTACCTTTGATATGACAGAAACCAAGAGCTTATACAAAACCAGCCTATTCCCACTTCAGGGTCTTTACAGTTGCTGTTTCCTCTATTTGGAGAGCCAGAAATATTCACATGACTTAATCCTTCTCTTTGTTCATGTCTCTGCACAAATGGTATCTCATCAGGGAAGCCATCCCTGTTCACCCTCTTCAATGTAGCACCTTCATCTCTCTCCAATCCCTTTTCCCTGTTACTTTCTCCATTTAATTTCTCCAAATATATAATGTATTCTGATACATTGTGTATTTATGTGTTTATAGTTTGTCTACCCCAATAGAATAAAGCTCCAGAATGCAGTATCTTTGTTATGTTCTACATGAGTCTAGCACCTCACAGAGAGGCTGGCACATGTTAGATATTAGATGCTCACTAAGTATGATGAGAACAAATGAATAGACACATGACTGAAGTGAATGAAGAGAACAGAGGTGACAGATTACGACTCCTGATTCTGAGCCCAGGAAGCTCTTCTACATTACCCAGGACAGTACCTGTTGTCATAGAAGACAACCAAAATACTTCATTTATCTCAGGTTTTCAAACATTAATTCTGCCCTCTATTAGCCTAGATGAATAGCCTGGGCTTTGGAGCCAGACAGACCCACATTTGAATATATGACTTACTATCTCTATGAACAGGGATAAACTGCCTAACTTATCTATCCTCAGTTTTCTCACCTGTACAGTGGGAAATAACTATCTACCTCAGCATTTTGTAAGGATTAAATAAGATAATATAGCAAAGTACTGAGCACAATGTCTAGCTCTTCTTCAGCACTCAAACTAAAACACTAAGACCAATAACAACCATTTGGTGTCCTTCATTTTGTCCAAAATTTTCCTGTTTTCCTGCTTCCTTGGCCTCCTTTAAAACCTACCTCTAAAATGCCTTACCTGGTAGCTTTTCTTTATTGTGTGTTACTCTGAGGTTTATAAACGTATATAGCTGCACCAGACCAATGCAGGCAGCTCTGTCTCCTAGGTACTTCCATCAGCAGTATCCAACTCCAGAGCACCCAGCAATCAAGTTTTTTTGTCACCAGTTGGTACAGAATGCCTCCCGGTACTACAGCAGCCTTGGGAAGTCAGCGTATGAATGAGAAAGAAGGAGTGAGTGAATATTGTCTAAAGGAGACTGCTGATCAACATATAAATGACTCTTCCTTTCTTTTTTGGCATATTCAGATAATCCAAAGCAAAGCAGCCGAGTACCTCTATATATTAAAGTTCTAGATGTCAATGACAACGCCCCAGAGTTTGCTGAATTCTATGAAACCTATGTCTGTGAAAAAGCAAAAGCAGATCAGGTGAGTTTCATAAAAAAGTAAATTAATATACTCAGATTAATTTAGATCTTCTAATAATTCAGACGATACACAGAGCACAGGGCTAGTTTTGAATTATCTATGAAATGAAGGCTAACAAAATTAATATTATAAATAAGAACCAGGATGGATGTTTAACTTGTATAAGAGAACACAGGTTTTAGGACCTGGAAGTCCATCAGTTTCAAAGACTGATGATGATTCAAATCAGTCTTAAGTTTTCATTAAAATAGATTAGTCACAGCTTCATTGGAAAAATCTTTATTGGTGAGCAGATACTTTTAATTACCATATATACACTGGGAAGTAATAACTGGAACATATTTTACAACTGCCTATAATTCATAGTTTCACAAATTCACATTGCCCATCTGTACAAGTAATACAGCCTCACAAATGCTTTCCTGTTTTACATTTTCCCCACCTGAAATAGATCTTCTCTGCCAGTGATGTAAAAATTATGTCACAGTTTGTCAAAATAGAAGTGCCACTGTAAAAATACATGGTAAAGTGGGAAGCTGAAGTTATGTGTTTTATATACAAATTTCCTTCTTAGCTTTTTTGCAAGTCAATGGCTTTTGTACATGTCCAGATTGCATTTCTAAACAGGCTGACCACAGAGGGCCTCCACTTTCTCAAGGTGTTGTCATAAATCATTGTGATATTTTATAGCTTTGCATCACTCCAGGGCAGGGTTTCTCAACCAGGATGGTTTTAACCCCATAGGGAACATGGAGCAATGTCTGAGGACATTTTCGGCTGTCATGACCAGGGTGCTCCAGGCAGGTAGCAGGATGAGTCTGGGTGAGCTGCTGAATGCCCTCCCATACACCGTGCGTCCCCTACAGCAAAGGGCTGTCCCTTGCTCTTTCCCACTCATCAGTTTTTCACATCGAGTGGGTTCATCATAAGTTTTCTAGAAGCTCTCATTTTTAAGTTAAAATTAGAAATCAAGTCAAGCAATTTACCGCAAAACTCTAAGAAACACTTTTGAGTTAGCAAAACTTTATGGCAGCTTTATGGTTTTGATTTCAGTTGATTCAGACCCTACAAGCCATTGACAAAGATGACCCTTACAGTGGGCACCAGTTCTCATTCTCTTTGGCCCCCGAAGCAGCCAGTGGCTCAAACTTTACCATTCAAGACAACAAAGGTAAATGAGCCCAAGTTACCTTCCCTGTCTGCATATTTGTATCTTTATCTGTATCTACCTATTCCCATCACAACTGATCCAGTACGGGATGTGGTAGCCACATATATTCACCATTTTGCTTCCTGGTTCCAGACAACACAGCGGGGATCTTAACTCGGAAAAATGGCTATAATAGACATGAGATGAGCACCTATCTCCTGCCTGTGGTTATTTTGGACAACGACTACCCAGTCCAAAGTAGCACTGGGACAGTGACTGTCCGTGTCTGTGCATGTGACCACCACGGGAACATGCAGTCCTGCCACGCCGAGGCCCTCATCCACCCGACGGGACTGAGCACGGGGGCTCTGATTGCCATCCTTCTGTGCATCGTGACGCTACTAGGTAAACTGCTTCTCCCTACATCTTATCTCCCCATGCTGAGGGGCACACACTGTTACTGTGACACCCTACGTTTATCCATCTCCCCCACTAAGGCATACAGCCTGATCTAGGTGAGTAGAGTTATATGTTGAGAATCTGAGTTGTTCAACAATGAACTAGTGTTTGCTTGAAAACGGCTTTGGAAAATGAACAGAAGTGAAACTTGCCCATGTCTTTATCTACCCAGGGAATGATTCCAACAAAAGGAGTCTCTGGTCTATCAGACTGGGAATGGAGCACAGAGGGAGTGGAAGGCAATAACAACATGCCCTTTTCATTTCATTTGTTGTTTAGTGTTTAACCTAGCAAACACTGTTAGATTTTACAGTGAAAGTCGTCCAACACAGAGGATACAATGATGGCCTATTCTCCAAAGGTAAAATGTAAAGATCAGTGGCAGCATGGAAAGATTGTGATGACTTTTTCTCTCTCATACAGGAAAGTAAAAAGTTGTGAAATTTGCTTTAACCCAGCAAATTTACTTTGATCTTCCCAGTTACATAGCTACCTTGTTAGCATTATTCTTTGATTGCAATATATATATGATGGCTATTTCTGAGTCTCAGTAATAAATAAATTCTGTGATTCAGGAAATAAACATGGGACCTAAAAGAAATGAATATAGTAAAAGCAAAAATCAAAGTTTAACAGTGATCTAAATGTGACTTTCACCCCCACAAAACTAATCAGCCACACAAACTGCGCTGGAAATGCTCAGCAGAACCTTGATGATTGTGAACTAAGAAATAAAATGTTAGCTGATGCAGCCCTTCTGAAAATAAAAGTAAGATTTATAAAGCTTGCCTACACAATGGCAGATGGGAGGGAGTAAGGCATTAAGCGTTTACCTGTATCACACAGGGAAAAGAAACTCTAAAATATATAAATTATATAGTGACTTTGAGAAAAGTAAAGACCTGCCATTTCTCCATGAAGAAAATACCTAGGGATCCTACTAGCACAAGAGGTTTGCTGATTATAAGCAAAGTCTTGAAATTCAACTACAGAACTGTGATTCTGTCAACTAAGATTTGGGGAAAGCATTTTATGATATGAGGATAAATAAAAACTGACAGTACACAAAGACAAATCAGTATTTCTAATGGTGTGAATCTGTAAAAAACTGTTTTGGAAGAGAATGATGTGAATATTCTTTTTGACTAAAAAAGAAGGTTGTTTCTAGAAGGGCTGAAGTGGCAGGGCTGTACTCAGGTAGAACTCCATGGACTCTCCTGGAATCTCTGGAAGGAGAGCTGACTCATCTCACTGAGGTAATTTTTCTTTTCTCTCATCATCTATTCATTTTCTCCACCCCTTTTTTTACTTCTAACCAGCTCCCTCTACCCTCCATTTTTATTTCCTTCCTCCAATGAATTTACTTCTCTTCATTAGTCCTAATTTGCCTCAGTGCTTCATCTTGTCTAGTCTCTTTGAAATTCTGCTCTAATAAAATTCGGTACCAGATAACAAAAGGAAAAAAATGGGATTTACTCTTTACTAGGCTCCTGTCATGAGCTAGACACTGGGCAAACATGTTTTACAAATGCTTTTCTCATTTATGCTTCAGAACCATATGGTATATATTTATTTGCATCTTAAATAAGAAAACTTAGGCGCCAAGATGTGCAGTCATGTAGCCAAGTCACAAAGCAAACAGGTGGTAGAACTAAGTTCTAAACCCAGGTCTTCTCCACCGAGCCTTGGAGCTTCCACTCTGCACTCCATTTTTTTGTGAGCCTATAGAATGCCAGGCCATGTCCAGGCTAAAAGAAAGCCCAAGTGAAAATGAGACACTTGAAGAAAGTGGAAGCCACCCTGAGATTTTACAAGAGAAGGAGAGCTACACTGATAGAGGAAATCTGAGGTTAAGACAGTAGGTCAGGTGGCATCTGTTGATGTATATACAAAAATAAAGCAACAATAATAACACTACTGTATCTTGTGTCTCTACTGTGCTTTAGAGCTTGCAAAACTTTCACATTTATTAACTCATTCCTGACGACACTGGGTTCAGTGTTCTTGCTTCTCTTTTACAAAGAAAGAAACAGAAAGGTCAGATCATTTAACTGAACCTAAGTCTGCTCATTTGAAATGCCTTACTACCTTCTTGTTTTATGGTGGGATCTGAGCATAAACTGGTCCAAATGCAGCTGCCTCACCCCACCCCCCTCCCAAATCTCACTGCTGTCCTCTGGCCAGAAGGGGGTAGAGAGACGAGAAGGGCTCAGGTACTTGGAAGAAAGCATGCTACTTTCTCAGAATGTTTTTGTTCCATGAGCTTAGAATTCATGTCTTCAGTTTATGTAAGTTAGCTTAAGGAAAGATCTCCCCTCTAGACAGTTATACTCTCAAGAAATCCTGTTTGATGGGCACTGGGCTAATAAGAAAAGATATAGGCAGTTGTGGCTGTAGGAGAATTAGGCAATGAATAAATGCCTTTGAATTACTGAATGTGCCCTCTCTCTTCTGCACAAATATACTAAAATAAAAGACAGGAAACTTAAGCTGGGGAAGGATTAGGAAGTGATAAATGCCTGCTATCTGGTGTTAAATGATGGAATTAACCCGTGAACACTTGAGTTTAATTTTTTAAGACACAGCTGGCTTGATTCTATTCTCTAATCCAAAAGGCCAACCTTACTTACGACCCTCTGTTGTGCAAACCTTTGGCACTGGACACACTGGAAACCAGGATCAAGGGTAGACGATGAACATCGGTCTGCCTGAAGCCCTGTAATTTCCCACCCACCTGCACCTCACGGTAAAGTGAAGATGTACAGAGGCTCTCAGGCCCCACATAACATGGCCCTTCCCTGCTCTCTTCCTCTCCCTAGCTCCCTCTGGCCCAGCCATAGGGGCTCCTGGCTGTTCCTTAAACACACCAGGCACACTCCCATCGAGGGCCTTCCTTCTAGCTCTTTCCTCTTCACCAGATAGCTTCCTGGGTAAGTCCTCCTATCTTTGTTCAAATGTCACTTCTTCAATGGTGCAATGTCCTCCTAAAACACATACACAGCCCTTCATTCATACACAGAGGTACTCTGAATCTTCCTTACTCTGCTTTATTTTTTCTTGCTTATATTGAACTTAACACCTTCTAACAATTTCCTTATGTATTATTTGTGTTTCTCTGTGGCCATCCACCACCACCACTCCTGCCCACCTTATTAGCACAGGGCTTTTGACCAATTTTTTTCACTGATAGTGCCTAGAACTACACCTGTCACAGAGTAGGCACTACGTAAATATTTATTGAAGGAATATATAAATATCCTGAATGAATGGGATGAATGAGGATTTGGGACACTCTCTGGCAGCAGAAGAGAATGTGTACAACTACACAACCATGTGTCTGAACGTGGCAGTATTGCGTATCCTTTAGAAAGTCTATGATCCAAACAGGCTGCAAAGCACAGTAATTAAGAATGTTGGCTTTTTAGTCTGACCCGGATTTCAACTGCTTCTACATGCATCATCTCTAAACCTCAATTTCCTTCATGTAAAATGGGGTTATAATGAGGGTATCTACTTTGTAAGGCTACAGTGATAATTAAATGAGATTGAGTATGTAAAACACTTAGCACACTGCTTGGTACATAGAACTCTGTCAATAGATAACCAATTATTATTAATACTATTAACATCCAAAAACTTAATTCATAGACATGGGTGTGCATATATCCATTATCATATAGGTAGGTATACATACCCACCAAAACCCATTATTCTGCAATTCTTATTGCGATGATTCCATTTTCATGGATCATAATATTTGGACCACGTTACTAGTACTTCCTGTAATAAATTCCCCTGGACAAACCCAGTTTAGCAATGCATTTTTTCTGCCCTGAATGGCTGTTTTCTCTCAAGTTGTTGCTCGGTTTTTATTTTCCCACACATATGTCCATTTTTAGATGTGTCTCTCTACAGGTAGCCAGCTGTGTTCTACACAGCCAGCTGTGAAGAAACATCAGGAGCTATTTAAACACAATTCTTGCTTTTCCTCTAATATGAGTTAGGAGGAAAAATCAAAAGAGCGAACATTCTGGACAACAGGCTTAACAGAACATGAACCTTTGAAAGAAAAATTTTTTTTAAGTTCCCACTTAAATGGGTTTATTTTGTTTAGCTCAAACAGAAATCATCTGGTGTGTGTATTATTACCTGCCCTCTTTCAAACTGGCTGATTTTGAAGTTTAAATGACTTTCTGAATTGTATCTGGGTCTCTCTAGGCATTACCTGTAATAATATTCCTTGCATGTAGGAAAGGTGTGCAAACATTCACATCTCTACCTTAAGTTTTAAACTTATTTTACACTTTTCTCAAAAAAAAAAGGCATAGTGCAAAAGTTATTTTAGATGTGGAGTTATGCAAACCTTTTAACACATCCCAAAGGTGCCAGCCTTGTGCTTATAAGCAGTTTCAGAGCATTTTAGGTGTTCAGCATAATTTGCACTCTTACTGCAGAACTCTCACTGTGTTCGAGCTTTTTTTTATTATTATTTTATTTTTTTCCTTACCTTGGAACAAGTTTGCCATTTCAAAGCCAAAAGGAACTACTGACAAAATATGAAGGTGTTTTATCTCCTATTAAATTGTAACTTCCTTTCAAATATTTACTCCGGCGTTTGGGTTCCTGGTTTGATCACACAAGGAGGCAAGTGCGGCCTTAAAGAAATAAAAGCTGAGACTGCGGTTTCCTAGAGAACTTTTAAAACTCCACGTTGGGGCACAGTGCTTCTTCCTGACATTAATTGGGCAGCAAATTAACTTTCCCTTCCCTTTCTGTTTTATTTCTGCTTCCAGTGACAGTGGTGTTGTTTGCAGCTTTGAGGAGGCAGCGGAAAAAGGAACCTTTGATCATTTCCAAAGAGGACATCAGAGACAACATCGTGAGCTACAACGACGAAGGTGGCGGAGAGGAGGACACACAGGCCTTTGACATCGGCACCCTGAGGAATCCCGAAGCCATAGAGGACAGCAAATTACGCAGGGACATTGTGCCCGAAGCCCTTTTTCTACCCCGAAGGACTCCAGCAGCTCGAGACAACACCGACGTCAGAGATTTCATTAACCAAAGGTTAAAGGAAAATGACACGGACCCCACTGCTCCGCCCTACGACTCCTTGGCCACTTACGCCTACGAGGGCACCGGCTCGGTCGCCGATTCCCTGAGCTCGCTGGAGTCGGCTACCACGGATGGAGACCAAGACTACGACTACCTGAGTGACTGGGGCCCCCGGTTCAAAAAGCTCGCCGACATGTACGGAGGCGTGGACAGCGACAGAGACTCCTAATCCGTTGCCTTGTTCATTTTCCAATACGACACTGAAATACGTGGAGTTGCTATTTCTTTCTATTTATCCACTGCTCGGTGAAGGGTTCTCTGTTCTACCCATTCCAAAAGTCAATGGCTGCAGTCCGTGCAGATCCAATGTTAGGGACTCTTTTCTAGTACACTTTTATGAGCTTCCAAGAGGCAAATGTTTATTTTTTAGTGCATCCACTTAACCAGGTCAGTCAGCCCAACAGGCACGACGCTGGAAGGAGGAGCTGGGGAGTAAGAGTTCCCCTCGTCCTCTGAGGGCAGGTTTGGAACATGCCCCATGCCTCTGGCCTGGTCTTTGTAGTACACTCCATTGCCTCAGTTCAGCTGACTGCTCTGACTACATTTCACATGCTAATGAGATAAGGAACTGTGCTTTAATGACAATAATATAGTTTTAGTAAAAGCAATGAGGGAGGAACAACTGTGAAGTTGTTTCGGGTATAGCAGCTCACAAGGAGATAATGAACTATGTATGCGTGGTTATTTCTGTCACAAAGAATTTAAAATGACATTTGTCTACCCTGTTTTGTTCTTTGAGAACTTTTTCTGGTACCAGTGACTACTGAAAACATCAAATCCACCAATGTTTTAAGATTCTCTTTCCTCCTGAGGAATAGAAGCAAATTAAATGGCAACTTACAAAAACAAACAACACAAAGAAACAACTTAATAAGACCTCATTTCCTTGCCACTGGCTCATAATTTGTTACATATTAAGCACCCAAAAGTTTGCCCTTGCACCCTGTAAAAGGAAAGGGAAAATAGCTAATAATGTTAACAAAGGAAATATTCTGCATATTTTAAAGTTTGGGCCACCAAGTGTGCCACAGATCACTTGAATTTATTTCAGCCATCAGTAGGCTACTTACAAATAAGTCTAATTGTTTAAACGTCCTTGATAGAACTTTTCTGAAGCAAATTTTAACTCCTTGTCTGTAGTTGTCATCAGTGTTATGCAAATATACTGAAAAGTACCATGATTCATATTCTTCACATACTTCTTACACAATAAAGTTGCATTAGTAAAGGTAGATTAAATAAAACTCAAATCCTGCTCTCGGAGTTTGATGGGGAGTTAAAAGCCAGCCACACTTGAACCTGATAACCTGTCCTTCACATATGGAAACATCTATATATTTACATAACATGATAGATACAGATGAACACTGAGATCATGGTGGAAAACCTACATATTATAGGTCTGGAAGACGCTTACAAAAGGAAAATATGGATTCTGTCCAACAAGAGTGTTTAATATTGTATTCAAATGATAGTTGACTTTCAGAAGCATTAATATTTTTTCATTGTTTTTAACTTTGTTGCTATGGCAACCCTAGCATCCTTGCCTTTGAACTAATGATAAAGTAATGGTCTCAAACTAGAACAGAAAAGTAATGTACAATCCATCTACTCTATTATTTCTCTAATTATGCAATTAGCATGATAATTATTATCCAGAGGACCCAACTGAACTGAACTAATCATTTTTGCAGGTTCAAATCATTCATTTTAAATGGCTGTTCTAATGATTCTTATCATTAGAATCTTACATTGTGCCATCATCATAAATTTTCAAACCACTATAATGAAAATACCTTTATTTTGAACTTAGAAAAAAAATAGGCTCTGTGTATATATAATATGTACTTAATAATATGCTGACTTCAGCTATTAGTCTTAGCAATTTATTTTCAATTAATGTTAACTTTCTACAGATAATCTTAGTGTCATCTCCATATGGAGATAATTTCATATCAGCACATAGTTTCTGTTTGGGAACACCCTGTTGTTCAGCTGAGTTTTAAATAGGCATATTACCAGGAAGTAAAGATAGCACCTTTAAAATAAGAGAAATGTAGTCTTTTGGGTTGCCCGATTAGAGTGAAAATTTTTTACTACCATTTTATTCCTTGTGTTTCCCGAATGGTTTCTTATTCTGGAATGGACTTCCCCGTATACTAACAAGTATTTCCTGTCTGGGCTATTTCCTGCTTCTTTTGCTAGTTCTTCATACATGTACGCGCACACACACACACACACACACACCCCAGAATGCAAAATACTACAGTAGGGCTTCACTCTAATAAATTGATATATATTATAATCACAGTAAGTGTTGAAAAAGGATAGTTTGGTAAAATCAATTAATAAGAACTCATTATTTATAGCAATAGAACAGCACCTTAATCACACGACTTACTGTAAAATTAAAGAGCTCTCTATCCTTCTGTTTCATGTCATGTAATAAATTGTATGAAGAAAGATAGTCCAGTAAAAAGAAAGGTATCATCAGAAGTCTTCCTTTTGAACTTTTGGGTTAATTGGAATGTCTGAGGGTTGACACTACCAACTTCCAACTTCTATAGTGGAATATTTGAGATGTAATTGGCAGGGTATTTTATCCCACTCTGAAGATGGTACAGTGTACCCAAGACAGGTTAATACAGCTACATATTGAATTAACTGTTCAGTCTCTTACCACAAAACCTGATGATGAAGTGAATCTCTTAAGAAATTGGATAATTTAAGACTGGAGCTAAGGCTCTGTATAAGTATCAAGGTGGAATAATATTTTCCTATGCTTAAGACTTTCCCATGTCACAGAAACAGTAAGAACCATAGTTTACAACGTTCTGTGCGGGTCTTCCTTCCCACCAAGGCGTCAGGCCAGGGACCAGGATCCACATGAATGATTACAGGAGAAAAATACTAGTTTTCAGCCCAGTTTTCACACTGCTTCTGTCCAGTTATCAGGTGTCCTGATATTAGAAAGATGGAAGAAAAGTGGCAAGAGGTAAAATTTTAATATTTGCTTTAATCACTGAAAACCTAAAATTTATTAAATATAAAATCGCTTAAAAAATAGGGAGAGATTCTTCAAACCACTGAGATGTTCCTAAAATAAGATGAAATTTTAACAACATTAAACTATTGTGAATAAGTTTAAAGCCCCTTCACTTCATTACCCCTTTCTGGTGAAAGTCCTAGCAAACATTTGGCCCCAAATAAAAACCTAACTTAAATGGAGAAGGAAAGATGGTTCCATAGAACCATAAGACAGAGCATCTGAGCAAAGTAAATATGTTTTTTTTACAGAGTTTTCTTAGCTTTACAGTTTAGGTGCATAAAGGGAAGTCTGGATACAAATTGACTCCATTTTTAGATGGAACAAAACCTACTAATTCAATTTTAACTCAGTACAAAAATTTTTGGTCTAGTGCTCATTTTCAGCTCCTAAAATGTACAAAAAGTTCTTAAAAGTTGACTCCCTTAGGCATCCAAATTTTATGAATCCAAATTGACTTTAGAATGTTTCCATTACTTTCATTTTTAAGTACCTAAATTACTACCTGTCCTGAGCAGTACCTGACCTCAAATACTTTGCCTGAAATGGGTATTTCAATGGAGATAATAGTATATGAACTATGTACCGGGCATTCCTCAATTCTATATACTTGAGGATCATTGAAAGTATTCAGTTGAGTGGAAAGAACAGAGTTGATCCTTGGGCACAAAATAATTATTTAAGTCAAGTACAGCTAAATTCATTTTCCCTAGGAAGCAAACCACCAAATAAATTACTTTCACCTAATCACTAGTTTTGAAGCAGTTTAATTGTTTTGAAAGAACACTCAAAGTCATGATCCCCACTATTTTGAAAGACATCCTCTGAAAAGTATCATTTTCAGGGTAACATTTTTGTTTTTATCTAAATGAAGTATTTTTTTGAACTGTGACAGGGGTTTAAAAATCCAAGCAGTCTACTGTGTTTACATTAACAGTGCAACACAGTCTCCTTTATCAGATTATAAGGGTGGAAAGATGAGGATTTAGTGTGTGGATCTCAGGAACATGGACTATTTCCTAAAATCTAATGAGCAGCTTTCCAGAGAATTCAGAATTACAATACGGTCTCCTTAAGAGTTTGGTGACTATTACTGGTTGAAGCATTTTTAATCTCCCTTTGGCATCTTTACAGAATAATTTTCTAAAGGGATAATTCTCTACAAAAAAAAAAAAAGACCCCAACTATATTCAATGTGCAGAGCAATAGTCTCCCACTTTGAAAGGAAATACACTGACTCACACACTTGTTAAAAGTTAATAAAGAAATAGCTCATTTTTAAAGCCAGAAGTTTATGGTCTCTGCATTATCAATTTAAACATTGTAGAGACAATCTTTAATCTACTCTCCATTTTGCAAGACCTTATTTACGAAGCAATTTCATTTTTTAATTTGGGAGGAATGTTAGCCTGACAGATCCCACACCCAAAAGTGCCGAAAGGAGGTCAAAAGCAACAAACCCTTTTACCCACTGTACTGCAGACAGGACGGAGGCACTTAGCCCGAGAGCCGCTGGGTTATTAGACTAATTTCAAAAGAGCTTTTACACGTTGCTTAATTCTATTTTCTTAAAAACCCCTGGACCACAAACTCAAATTTCTCTTCAAGTGGGGTTAATTTGACAAATAAGGCATAGACCCAGCATTGTGGAAAAAGCATTCCACTGTAATGAGATCTTGGTCTTTCTTTCGAGACTACGTTATTTATGTAAATATGTCTAGAGGCACCTTCTATATGCTTTTAGTTTTCTATGATCTATTAGTTTAGTGTTTATTAAGAAATCAAATGTATAAAATTACTTGGCATTCAGGGGGAATGCTGTGTAGCAAACGTTAAACTGATCTGTGTGGAAGAAACATAGGAACGCTTTAAAGCTATTGGGCTGTCTTGTTTGTGATTATTTTCATTGCTTTGAAAGTAAACCACTTAAGAATGGGCCTTATAATAAATGCTACGTGCGTCTTCAGTAGTACCAAGCTAAGGCAATTTGGCATTCTCCAACTGTGATTTGTGATTTTAAACCCAGAAAATAAAAGCTTTTTGCTATTGATTGTTTTTAACTAAGAATACACCCAAGTTTAAATTGAAGCTGATGCCACCCTTGAAGATTTACTGGCTGGAGTGCTCAATTGATACGGTTTTTCTCAGTATCGCTCATTTTTTGGTGATGAGAACACCTGGGCGCAAGAACCACTGCTCAGCTTTCAGCATCGTAGTTGTCGTGACTTCACAGTTCACATGAGGAAGTCCTCTGTATTAGACGAATGGTGTTGAGACAATTAGCTTTCAGTTCAGTGTGGCCGGGCCTTTTGTTGTAGTCAAATGGCAAATACATGCTCCTTGAAACGGCTTCTTTGCTGTTCCTTTGTTTTCTTAGACATATTAAATTTGAAAAGAATGCAATTTAAAAAGTGATTTCTCACAAAGAGTAAATATGCCTTTTGCAAATCAATTTTTGTAACATGTTATTTATATGATATTACTTAATAAACCGGTTTTTTTTCTAACTTGTTTTTCTTAATTCTCTCAATTGCTTGCAATCAGGTTTTAAAAATGTACCTGCTGATACACCTTATCTTTCCAAATCTGCTGTTTTAAACTCTCAAGTAGCTATCTAAAGCCAGCTTGTTATACAATAATTAGCTTGTAAACTACAGTTTCTCCCAGCCAGCAATACGTATCATTGGCACTGACTGCCCTGCAGACTTCTTATTGCTGGGACATGAAGAATTCTACTGTTATTTATGGAATTGCTATATTAAGAAGAAAGCTCTTTATCCTCATGGTAGTTGCTTTAGATAAAAAAGAAGAGTTCTATATTTTTGCCCATCCCAAATCTCCATTCTCTATTGCACTCCCACAAAAACAATTGTCTATGGATCTCTGATTGAGAAAAGAAAGAAGAAAAAAAGAGAGCCAGACCAAAGGGAAATGAGAATAAAATCCTTTCAGCATTCTGATGCTATGAGTAAATGTTTTTAGCATATTCAGAGCTATTATATGTTCCATGCTTGTTCTTTTTAAACTGCTGCCTATTTCTACAGAGGCCATTTCATAATTTTTAAGTGGGAGAATTCATAGCTTTGAAAAGGAGACTCACTTATTCATTCATTTGTTCAATGTATATAGTAGGCACTCCACATATTAAATTTGAAAATTAAACTGTGTACTGTGGAATATTCAACAATAAGCCAGACAGATGTATTTCCCTTTTTCTCCAGTAACTCGTGGTCCAGAAGAAAGGGTGGATAACTATAGTGCCCACCAGAAGGTGGCATGGAGCTGTCTTCAGAGAGGTACAGATGACAGAGTTCGTAAGAAGGAAAAACTGTTTCTGCCCAGGTGGGAGAGTGTGTGGGGAGGTTTAGGATTCAGCAAGGCTGAGATAAAGGGAGATAAGCAATTTTTTTTAAATACAGGGGAAAGAGAGGATGTTTAAACAACACAATTGATCTCAGCTGGAAGGGGACTAGGCTTGGAAAAGTCGCGGGGCGCCAGGACACAAAGGCCCCCCTGCGCCACAGCAGCTGATTCTTGTGGTGGCTTTGTTTTTGTTTTTGCAATTTTCTTTAAAGTTAACTTGATGGGAAACAGAAACCCATAGAAAGGAATGATGCTATTAGAAATACACTTTTTAAAGGACATGTACATTGTACGGTAGTATGCTCAACACCCAGAGCCAAGCTCTTCCCTGGCGCTCCCACCACCTCAGGGCAAGAAGAGTCTACAGCACCTAGGAAATTTCCCTGACTTAATGGAAACAGAGGCAGGAAGCGCAATGTGCTGTCTGAAGGACCCAGTTCAGGAAGCAGATTCATGCTACCATCAGACAGGCGAAGCCCTTTCCCACCACCACAGCAAACCACTTCCCATAATGATTATTAGTATATGCTACAGCAATGCACTGCAGCAGTTGCAACAGACTAAATCCAAAATCGCCATGAAGTTCATGTCTCACTCTTACGAAGTTCAGGGTGGTTGTGGGCCTTTCTCCCTCCTGTAGCTAAGCCATCTGGAGCACGCTGCCTCCCAAGTTTGACAAGGCAAGGAAGCAGTTTGCTGGATGATCATGTGAGACGTTTCTAAAGGGCAGGACCTAGGTGTGGCTCAAATGTGTCTGCTCACATCTCATTGACCAGAGCTCAGTCACGTGGCCCTAAACTAACTGGGCAGAGGCTGGGACACGTAGACAGACAAACTCATGTGTATTTGATGAGCACACTTACATGTACCTGCCACAGAGAGGTTCAGTTTCTGTTAATCTTTTGATCTTTCCCAATTCTCCTCAATTTTAGTCACCATAATAAGCCATATCCCATAATAATCATGAAGATGTTATCAGAAGAGCAGAGGAAGTCATTTGCAAATTTAACCTTCAAGCTGAGAACCCATTTAAAAGGTGTTTGTCTACCATCCCTGACTCCTTCACCCATGGTAAATATTGCTAATCAATCGACTCATTGAGCTCCTATGTGCAACCTCAGAATCCCTAATAATCCTCCAGCAGACATCAAAAACAGAATATTGGTGATCTATGTGCCATCCCTAACCAAAGAGATTAAGTTCTTCAGGAAAGCCTGTTTTCTTTCATTCTAAGTTTTGTTGAATACTCACGACTGTCATTTGGCATTCTGGTCCTGAGATTGTCAAAAATTTGGAATAATTCAGGAAGCCAAAGGCTCAGACTGCCATTATATAGCTCATATCTTTATTTCATAAATCTGAACCAACAGGCATGTATCTCTTTGAACAATTCAGATGTTTATTTCAGCTTGGTAAATGAATCTCTCCTCAGTGATACTCCAGAACTTTCATGTTCATTCTGCAAAAATCATTGGCGAACCAACGATGGACCAGGCAAGGATCCAGGGGATAGGCCGACAGGGGTGAAAAGACGACACCCTGCTCAGCATATGCCCTTCCCTGAAGGACTGTCATGAGTTAATCTCCCATTATTAATCTTGCCTGACTAAACATTTTGTGTTGAATGACACCCGAATTCTCTAGATCACTTTTCTGGGCCTCACTTTCTTGACTTCAATTCTTTTCCAAATATGCTATGAATACATACGGCTCTTTAAAAGAAGTAGATTGTCTCCTGCTTCTGTCTATAGTATACTTATTCTGTTTTTAAAACATCTCTTGACATATTAGATCATCTTTATTGCTTCCCAAGCCATTTAGTCTCAAAAACTTAACTTTTAATGGCAAATATGTCTTGTTTTCAAATTGATAAGAAAATGTCTCCTTACAATCTATAAAGCATAGGTTTTATTAAAGCTTTTAACTTTGCTTAGCTGCCTGATAATAATACCTTACTTTTACATAGCACTTTAGAAGTAACTGTCATACAAATGACCTAACATAACTCTTGCACAAGCCTGTCCAATAGGCTGTATCATCCCCATTTCACAAAGTGAGGTCATTTGTCCCTAGGTCCTGTCACAGGAATTAGAATTAAACTCACTCCTTTTAACTCAGGCTTTGCAATCCTGCCACTGAACCCCACATTTCCCCCTTGGGATACATAGTCCAATCTAATCCATTTGTGAGTATGGATAAAATAAAGGTTCCTATGGCCAGGATTCTCACCTGGCCCTGGTTGGCTAGCTCCCTACACATGTGTGGGCAATACGTTGTTATTGACTCTATATAAAGAGCCCTGCCCAGTGCTCTGGGCAACGCGGTGGCGCGGCTGCAAGGCTGCAGGAGAACAGAGCAGAGGCTGCAGTGGTGGTAGCACCAAGGACAGAGGCCCAGAGGCAGAGACCGGCTTGCTGCATGCAGACTCACTCTGAGTGAACAGGATTCTAGTGATTGACCTGCCACCTGGAAATAAAGTTGGGTATAACCCTTTCATCCCAAGAACGTTCTACTGTCATTTCTTTGGTCACATTAAATCCATAGTGAACTTGCCTGGGGCTGAAACCCATTGGCAAGAGAGCAAGAAATATATATTAGGAGAAATAAAGGATTTTTTGTCCTTATATAAATTCAGGTGAGGTTGGACTCTGCTGATGGGGGCAGCCTCAAAGACATTCCTATCTATAAGATCAGTCCACATGATCTGAAGGAAAAAAGCCTGAAAAACAAAATTCTGCCTATTAACTCCTGCTACTGATTCCAATTATAAAATTGGAAGTGTTCCCAAAGAAAAATATTCCCAAGAAATATAAAATTCTACCAAAGACTGTAAAAGCTCTAATTTTTCATATAATAATAATCTTGGTGCCTTGCCAATGGGTTTCAGCCCCAGGCAAATTCGCTATGGATTCAGTGTGACCAAAGAAATGACAGTGAAACATTCTTGGGGGTGAAAGGGTTTATTACCCAGCTTGTTCTCCCAGCAGTAAGTCGAGCACAAGCGTCTCTGCCTCTCTCTCATATACTGCAACAATAGCTTATTGCCTAGGGGGTGGAAGCAGTAGCCTAGCAAACAGGTCAGTTACATCATCAAGTGGTAAGTTCAGTGAGGATCCTAGCCATAGGGACCCGAACTTTCCCATACTTGACAATATTGATATTTCAGACATCACCTTGTGGAAAACCCTTTGTAGAGCAATGATGCCCTTAGAATAGGAGAGGAAGAAGAACTGCTCCTTAGGCAAGTCAGACTTCATGACTAACAGCTCTTTAAAGCCATTCCGCCACTGTGGAGGGAGAAGGGAGACTTGCTCTGTCATGGGCGCCCAATGAATCCAGGTGCTCATCACAAGAATGTGGCGACTGTGACATTCCAGGGAACCCGACTGCTCAGTTAGGTGGTTGTCTGTGTGGCCAGGGCACTAGCTACAAATCTTCATTCACAAACTAAAAGTAGTGTGTTTTCCATATTTATCTAGAACTGAATTTAATTTCTGCTTTGAACTCTGATTCCTGTGAGCAACAGAAACTCAACTTTAGTCATTTAAGGCTTCTTTCCACAACCTCAAACTGGAATTACAGTTCAGGTCTAAGGGGCTAAGGTAACATGAAGACTTGGGGTTAAGAGGAAGATGAGGTGGTTATAGTTCAGGAAACTGCTCAGGGAACTAGGAAGAGTATCTGGATACCAGAAAAAATATGATAATTCTCTTCGCCCTCCCTGCCTGTTCTCCCACCCATCACAGAATGCGGAGGCTGAAGTTTACCGATCAGAAATGTTTCTTTATGTTATTGTCATTATTTCTCATTCTCAGAAGGTCAGGATCAACAGCTTAAGAAAGACACCTGATTCTTACCTGACTTAGGGCTTTGGCAGGGACTCAGAGAGAGCTGAAAGTTACCCCACAGTGTTACTATTTCAAACAATGCTAATCTATAAGAGTTTTCTTAATGCTTTACTATCTCAGGCATTATAAAAAGTATTCATTCATAGTATTAAAATATACTAAATAGTATATGAAGATTGAGCCAGTCTTCAACAATTTCTGAATTTATCTTATGTGGTGAGAACTTTACTACCTACTTTATGCATTAAATAATATATTTCTTTGTCATAAATCAAGAAGTACATGACAAAGTGTTTTCTGATTTGTGATACATTTCTATGAAAAACCTTGCAAAGTTACAAAAATTAAATCACAGGTGACTATAGATATAACAAGTAATATGTATTGGGAACAATAAACAGGTTAAATCCAGACTGTTTGGTTGCCTTTGGCTCCAAATAAATAGATCTACCTTAAAAGAATATGGCAAATATGATAACTCTCAGGTGAGACGAGGATGAGGCACAGATTGGTTTCACCAGTAAGGCTGGAGCTGGGCCTCCCAAGGGAGCACTCGAATGTACAGCATATACCACCGGGATGCCTCTCTGAAATACAAAGTCCTGATACCCCCTCCAGAAATCATCAGGGCTATTTTATGGAGTCCACAGCCCGAAGGCATTCCAAACTTTGGAGGTCCCATCTTCATTATATAAAACATATAAAAATGTACTCACACTACCTTAACGATGTAAATCAAGTTGCAGTTCACTAGTTTACATACCAAGGTTGTATACATCATTAGACTTCTATTGCTTTTATTTTTGTAATTTTCCTTCTGTATTTTGAGGCCTTTTGTTGTTGTTATTAAAGTTCGGTTTGGGGGGACCATAGCTCATCTGAGGGCAAATATGTGTCATGTGTATTGTGTCTAATATATTCAAAGACATCACGGAAAAGGTCTGGGATTTGGGAATCTGCATTTATAGCAAGTTCCCCAGTGATTTTTATGCACACCAGAGTTTGAGATAGAAGCAAAGCTGTTCAAGAAACAGAGGGTGAAGTCATGCTGAAGGAACTGTGGGTAGATTATTTTGACAAGCAAAGGAGGTTCTGGAAGAGATGGGGAAGGATATAAGTTCTAATATTTTTGCACACGCTTTCCAACTTTCCTCTACCTATTAGATGCAAAGCATGTACTTGTCATTGATAATGATGTGGGGTTAAAATTATAGAGGGATTAAAACAGGTGTCCTCCCTAGAAAAGGTTGCAAATTTCCAATTAAAATACCAGGAACAGTTCATAGACATTTAAGTAAAACCTCAGGTGAAGTTCTCCCCAGTCCCACTTTTTTTTTCAGAACTTTTCTGGCTGCTTTCCCTGCATGTGTCAGTCAATAAGTAAATAATTGTAATCCCTCCAGAGTTGACTCACTAGTCTTCCTAAGCATTTGGTTCTGTTTCTCTCTTTTTAAAGTCAGCTGTTATTCTATGAGCTTCGGCTGGGGAACACCTCCTCTCCCAGGGCCCAATCAGAGTTCCATTTCATTTAGCTTAATTGGAAGAAAACACAACCAAATTTCCAATTAAAGTTCTAAAGGAGCTATTAGAACAGCTATTTTTGCCTTCTCAGAGAAAGCTTTCCTAATCGCCATTTTTTAAAAGGTAAAAATCCTTAAAGAAGTAAAAGATGAGCACAATCCGAACAGTTACCACTGTTAATCATTCCTAGAAGTTGGGTCTTTACACTTAGGTAATTTGGAAGTAAGCCATTTATTCATTCTTTTATTAATTTTAATTTTTTTAATTAAGTATAGGTATATTATCTAAAATGCCAAATAATTTAATAATGCTTATAGCAAAAACTTCCCACTCTGCCCTCATTCCCTTACTCAGAGGAAACCCCTTTTATTCTTCTAGACAGTTTATTTCTTTATTTCTAAATAATCCTTATATTAGGTTGAATCATAAGAAATTGCCGTTTTTGTGGGTTAAAAAATGGTTAACTTCAACAACTTCAGATGGTTCAACTATTTATTGGGTTTACAGTTTTAAACATTGTCTATTGACTTCCCATATAAAGAGTAAGGATTTAGATTTACTACAACACCCCCAACACATACACACACACACACACACACACACACACACACACACACACACACACGTATGCACATACTTGTTTCTGCCCCATCCTTCCACTATAGTTATAGCACAATTGGTAATTAAATGTTTAAATTACCAGCCTATGTAAATGTTGCTCACAATTGAGCCTTATACTGTACTATAATTTCACTTCTTTTCTTATTCAACTTAATGTTTACCTGAAATTAATAACTGCTTTTTAAAAACTTTCCTTAGTTTTCATATAATTTTTAATAAATGGATATATGAATTGAATTGTATATTTTCTTAAAATCATTTGTATGTGGTGTCAGTTGTAACTTCTTCCTGATTTTATTTATTTGAGTCCTCTTTTTTTCTTGATGAGTCTAGCTTAGGGTTAGCAATTTTATCTTAAAGAACCAGCTCTTAGTTTTACTGATGTTTTGTATTGACTCTTAGTCTGTTTCACTTATTTCCTCTCTGATTTTATTATTTCCTTCCTTCTACTAACTTTGGGCTTTGCTCTTCTTTCTCTAGTTCCTTAGGTGTAGGGCTGCATTGTTTATTTGAGATGCCTCTTGCTTCTTGAGGTAGGCGTGTGTTCCTATCAACTTTCTTCTTAGAACTGCTTTTGCTGCATTCCAAAAATTTTGTACGATTGTGTTTCTATTTTCATTATTTTCCAAGTATTTTTTATTTCCTCTTTGAGTTCTTCATTAACCCACCGGTTCAGTAGCATGTTGTTTGGTCTCCATGTGTGTGTTTTTCCCAGGTTTTTTTCTTGTAATTGATTTTCAGTCTCATACTGTGTGGTTGGAAAAGATGCTTGGTATGATTTCAATCTTCTTAAGTTTATTGAGGCTGGTTTTGTGGCCTAACATGTGATCTATCCTGGAGAATGTTCTGTGTGTACATGAAAAGAATATGTATTCTGATGTTTGTGGTTGGAATGATCTCACTCTCTCACTCTCGCTCTCTCTCTACACACACACACACACACACACATAAACACAATATATATGTCCATTTAGTCTAATGTGTCATTAAAACCACTGTTTCTTTATTGATTTCTTTGTCTAAATGATCTATCCATTGATATAAGTAGTGTTAAAGTCCCCTACTATTATTGTGTCACTGTCAATATCTCTCTTGATGTCTGTTACTATTTGCTTTATATATTTAGGTGATTCTATGTTTGATGTGTAGATATTTACAAGTGTTGTATCTTCTTGGTGGATTAAGCCATTAATCATTACACACATTACACTCATGGGTGTAACAGATGAGGGGGATAAATTGGTATAACATCCAATTATAAAATAAATTAGTCACAGAGATGAAATACAGCACAGGAAATATAGTCAATAATACTGTAATAACTCTGTATGTTGACAACTACACTTATCACGGTAAACATTTAGTAATATATATAACATTACTGAATCACTATGTTGTGCACCTGAAAGCAATATAATATTGTATATTGACTATATTTCAATTTAAAAAATATTAGTTAAAAAAAATAAAAAATTTTTGCCCATTTTTCTGCATATCTGTCATAATTCAACCACAAACATCCTAACATGATTCTTGAATTCCTCTCAGCCCTGTAAGGTAATCTCTATCAGTTTTTTTTTCCTTGTAATATCACTCCAGAAACTCTCCATCTCTCTGATGAATATTCTCTCATGAATAATTTTTCAAACATTTTCTTTTGTTCCTTGCTGTTCCGTTATCTCTATTTTTTCTGGATTTCTTTTCTCTGTTTGCTTTGGTCTTTATCTTCCACGTGAGAAATCTTCCTCAAACATCTGGTGATAGCATCTGCTCATGTTAATAGTGAGGTCCCAAAAAGCTGCTAAGAGCTCTGTGTGTCAGCTGGTGGGTGTCAACATAGGGTAATGGAGGTGACTGAGGGGCTCACTGAAATACCCAAAGGTCAGCATGCGTAAAGCTTTGGTCTTGGGTCAGTCCGTCTGCACTGAGAGGATCCTGCCAACCTCCTACCTGAGGGTTCAGTTTTGGCTGTCATCTTTCAGAGAACTTTCCAGGGGTAAGAAACTGGGGGTAATCCCGATGTTCAGAGCATAGATTTCGACTTAATCTACCTTTGAAGTACTGCTCTTCCCCTGTTCTCAACTATATCGGAGTACAGGGCCCCTTTGATTCTGCTTTTCTAGAGAGTAAACCTGCCTTCTGCTGGGATGGGAAACAATAGTGAAAAACATCCCCTGGACATGCAGGAGAGGGGAGAGGGTCTAATGGCTCCTGGTACAGATTTACAGTCCATTTGTTTTCAGCCACAGCCCATAGACTTGCAATCAGAGGTACCTTACATCTTAATTCTTGCCCTTGTGTGGGGTCATTATGAATCAGCTTGCCTCTAATTGGATCCCCACCCTGTGCTGAAAGTTATGCTTCAGTTTTTCCATTCAGCCATTCATTTGTCCTCCTCCTTCATCTCCTAAACTTGAGTTGTTCACTCTCACCAGCTTTTATCCCCTTTTCCATTCTCTATTCTGAGGGTTTTTAGTGCAGTTTCTGGAGAAAGTAAGTAAATGCATGCATTCCACCCAACATGGTATCCAGATATTATGTGTTTTTCTACTTTCCTTCAGTCAGTGAATATGAATAAATATTTATTCTGATAGGTATTTGGGACTACAACTTTGAACATGACAGACACTTGGGGTTTATAGTCTAGCAAGAAAAAAACCCAGACAGTTAAATAAGCAGTTAAAATGCTATGATAAAAGCATGGCAATGGGGCTATGGATGCGAATCATAACTCCTGAGAGGAATGAATGATTATGTGAAACAGTGAAAAAGAGTCAGGCATGAGATGAGAGAAACCATCCACACAGATGAACAGCCTATGAGAAGACTCAGAATTGACAGACACCATGGTACATTTAGATAACTTCAAAAGTTTGGTATGATTGAAGCACAGGGAAAATGAGATATGAAAGGCAAGCAGAGTGGAGATGAAGTCATGAAGAGCAGTATAAGACATTTTAAAGAGTTGGGACTTTATTCTAAAATGGAGGCCATTATAAGATTTGAAGAAGGGGCATAGTATGATAAGATTTTCTTTTGAAACACTGAAACTCTGGCTCTAGGGTGGAGAAAGTCTTGGAAAGGAGATGGAATTACAAGCAAGGAGACAAAATAGGAGGCTAATGTAGTCATTTGGACAAGCAGTAAAAATAGCCAGCACTAGTACAGTAACAACCAAGCTTATATTTTTATGTCCGTGGATTCACAAGTGATTTAGAACTATTTTGCTGATTGACTGGATTTGTGGACCATCCCTACGGGTTTCTGGGTTGAGCATATATATGGCTGGTGGTACTGTCATAGAGAGGGTCCACGAAAAGGGAACAGTTTTTGAAAGAAAAACAATCTGTTCGATTTGAGCATGCTAAGTTTGAGGTGTTTGTGTGACATTCCAGAAGAGAAGTCAAGCGACAGTTGAATGTATGGATCTGAAGTTTGAAATAATCAACTTGGGAAGTAGATGTAGCTTTGTGAGGCAGCAATATGTAGATAGCAGTTCCAGGCATAGGAGAAGATGAAATTGTGCAGGGGGAGTCTGAAGAGTGTGAAGGGAGGAGAGACAGGACAAAGCCTATCAGAACACCAGTATTTAAGGAATAACAAAAACAAAAGACCCTGATATGCAGACTGAGAAAGATTTTCTCAAAAACTAGGAGGAGAGCTGGAGAGATGGTGTTTCCAGTTGAGGGGAAGAGTTATAATAAAGGTGGAAAGGCCCATAATATCAAATGCCTCCCAAGGGTCAACTAAGATAAGGACTGAAAAGCTCCCAGAGACAGAAAAAAGGAGGTGGTAGATGACCTGGCGACAGCAGTTTTAGTGGAGATGGGACATGAGCCAGGTTGTAATGGGGAAGGATAGGAAGTAGTGAACTTTGCCAGCACCGTCCAGAAATTAAGAAGTAGTGAAAGAATGTGATGGCAAGGAGATGAAGTACTAAGATGACAGATTTGGGGTCAGAAGATTCTGGAGTTTCTGAGGAGAAGCAGACATAGTTACCTCTGCAGTGAAGAGGAAAAGGAGATGATTGAAAAGTGAAGCCTTTCTACATAGCATTAAGGCCCAAGTTGGTGTTCCAGACAATGAATTTGTATAGTAGCTCCAATCTCTAACCTGATGTGATTAAAGTTTGAATCATCTCCTTTTTTCCAAAGCCTAAAAGATGTAATGTGATATAAAGCCATTCATCTTTCCATCAAACACATAAACTACTTCAAAAATTTAGGAAAATAGTAATACTGTATTTTATAGAACAATTCAGTGACGTATTCAGCAGTGTTAAAATTTCAGTCTGTTGATATCTAGTTCACAGTTTGGAAGATCATTTTTTTTCATAGAAAAAGCCTTTAAATGATTCTCTTAAATAGCCCAGTTAAGTGTTCTTGCTCCATTAGTTTCAAAGGGTCCCTTGTGTTTAATAGGCCCTTAGACAACAAGCAGCTTCCTATACTTGGAAAATCCTGCCTTCTACTCCGGGGATCCCACTGTTGCATTGCACTGATACCTTCTGTTTGAAATCTGTATGATTATCTCAGAAAACAGACGACATCTATAGTCAAGTCAGGCTTATCTCATTTCACATGGAAATTTTTTAAAGCACTGGTGCTCAGATTATCTATCTTCAATCAAATTTGGTTGAGGTCTACTTCCTTCACAGAAGAACCTTTTAAAAATTCTCCTTGGTTATTGGTGAGTAATAAATAATACATCTTTGGGGGGACAAGGTTGTTAAACATATGTCTGGTCATGTTACTACTATATGTGAAGAATAACTTTCTATACCATTTACAATAATCAGTCCTCTTTATATCTGATTTGTTGGTAAAGCCCTCTAGCAAATGATACACACACCATCAGTATGCTATACATCTTTGTTATCCATCAATATACCTGCCATATTAGGACACAGTAGGCTCCCAATGAGTATTTATTGAATGTCTGAATGAATGAATGTTTATATCTTTGAAGAAGAGTTACTCTTTAATATCTAGTCTTTCAGAATGTCAAGCTGTGTCTAAAAGTAATCAAGGGTGACAACTGTAATACTTTTCTAAGCTTTTGTACCTTAAAGTTTACATGTTTTCATACTCACTT
The DNA here is from genome assembly GCA_032199065.1 of Smutsia gigantea. Taxonomy (NCBI): domain Eukaryota; kingdom Metazoa; phylum Chordata; class Mammalia; order Pholidota; family Manidae; genus Smutsia; species Smutsia gigantea. Next base: position 2,664 of record JAVSCE010005025.1, on the reverse strand, counting down.
TCAGAGAGCAAGTGCATAAAGCATCTTTTTCATGTTTGCAATGATCCCACATAGTCAAGATTCTGTGTTGGGCTATCACACACATTGACCTTGAAGTCCCCTGATACAGTATTTGATGGTGACTCAGGAAAACATATAAGAATTTTTTTTAAGTGTTGAATATTGCAGCTGGGCTTCTTAGTAAGGAGAAAATAGATTGAATACCTGGGGGAAAGTGTTATACCCACACAGAAACACATTGGTCATCTCTTCTGAATACACGACAATGGAGAGAAGCATGGGGCTGAGCACGGACAACATTCAGGATATTAATGAGGACCATGCAAAAATGCCGCACAATCAAAACTGATGGAAAAAGTCTCATTCAGCAACTTTGAAAATACTGTTTTGAAATTTCAAAACTTACATTTTTTTTTAAGATTTGATATTAAGATTCCTTTCTGAATTTTGGCTCTTTGCAAAGGAAAATATTTTTATCTGAATTTGACTACAATGTCTATTGGTCTGTTGCTGGGGTGAGATGAGGAGAGATCACTGAGGCATAGCACCAGAAAGTTCAAGCCAGGAAAAAGAAAAAATTTTAAATCACTGGTTTAGATAAAAATAATGACTTTCCAACTGAGGGTTAATGAAATGGCTAAATTTTCACATGTAAAAACCATTTTGTTCTAAGTTTGCTCTCAACATCTCAAACATCCAAGACACTTAAGCTAGGTCTTTGCTTTCAGGAGGCTCTTGTACTCCCTTGTCGTTGTTTCTGCATCCATTTACTTGGTGGTTTCCTTTTATTATTTTTTTTACTTTTATTATCGTATATTTTTTTATTGAGGAACCATTGATATACAATCTTTTTTTTGATATAATTTATTTTATTATCATTACTTTACAATTACATGTGCAATATTACGATTATTAAACTACCCGTTCATCAGGTCCCCCCCACCAACCCCATTACAGTCACTGTCCATCAGCGTAGTGAGATGCTATAGAATCACTACTTGTCTTCTGAGTTGTACTGCCCTCCCCGTGCCCCCCCAACATTACATCTGCTAATCGTAATGCCCCTTTTTCCCTCTTATCCCTCCCTTCCCGCCCATTTTCCCCAGTCCCTTTCCCTTTGGTAACTATTAGTCCGTTCTTGGGTTCTGTGAGTCTGCTGCTGTTTTGTTCCTTCAGTTTTTTTCTTTGTTCTTATACTCCACATATGAGTGAAATCATTTGATACTTGTCTTTTTCGGCTTGGCTTATTTCACTGAGCATAATGCCCTCTAGCTCCATCCATGTTGTTGCAAATGGTAGGATTTGTTTTTCTTCTTATGGCTGAATAATATTCCATTGTGTATATGTACCACATCTTCTTTATCCATTCATCTACTGATGGACACTTAGGTTGCTTCCATTTCTTGGCTATTGTAAATAGTGCTGCGATAAACATAGGGGTGCATCTGTCTTTTTCAAACTGAGCTGCTGCATTCTTAAGGTAAATTCCTAGGAGTGGAATTCCTGGGTCAAATGGTATTTCTATTTTGAGTTTTTGAGGACCTCCATACTGCTTTCCACAATGGTTGAACTAATTTGCAGTCCCACCAGCAGTGTAGGAGGGTTCCCTTTTCTCCACATCCTCGCCAACATTTGTTGTTGTTTGTGTTTTGGATGTTGGCCATCCTCACTGGTGTGAGGTGATATCTCGTGGTTTTAATCTGCATTTCTCTGATGATTAGCGATGTGGAGCATCTTTTCATGTGCCTGTTGGCCACCTGAATTTCTTCTTTGGAGAAGTGTCTATTCATGTCCTCTGCACATTTCTTAATTGGATTATTTGCTTTCTGTTTGTTAAGGTGCATGAGTTCTTTGTATATTTTGGATGTCAACCCTTTATCAGATACATTTTTTATGAATATATTTTCCCATACTGTGGGATGTCTTTTTGTTCTACTGATGGTGTCCTTTGCTGTACAGAAGCTTTTCAGCTTGATACAGTCCCACTTGTTCATTTTTGCTTTTGTTTCCCTTGCTTGGGGAGATATGTTCATGAAAGAAGTTGCTCATGTTTATGTCCAAGAGATTTTTGCCTATGTTTTTTCTAAGAGTTTTATGGTTTCATGACTTACATTCAAGTCTTTGATCCACCTTGAGTTTACCTTTGTGGGGCTACACAGTAGTCCAGTTTCATTCTCTTACATGTAGCTGTCCAGTTTTTCCAACACCAGCTGCTGAAGAGGCTGTCATCTCCCCATTGTATATCAAGGCTCCTTTATCAAATATTAATTGACTGTATATGTTTGGGTTAATGTTTGGATTTTCTATTCGGTTCCACTGGTCTGTGGGTCTGTTTTTGTGCCAATACCAAATTGTCTTGATTACTGTGGCTTTGTAGTAGAGCTTGAAGTCAGGGAGTGTAATTCCCCTGTTTTATTCCTCCTTCTCAGGATTGCTTTGGCTATTCGGGGTCTTTTGTGGTTCCATATGAATTTTAGAATTATTTGTTTGAGTTCATTGAAGAAAGCTGTTGGTAGTTTGATAGGGATTGCGTTGAATCTGTAGATTACTTTGGGTAGTATAGCCATTTTGACAATATTTATTCTTCCTAGCCAAAGAGCATGGGATGCATTTCCATTTGTTAGAGTCCTCTTTAATTTCTCTTAGGAATGTCTTGTAGTTTTC